>NEWO01002645.1:6265-17636 GCA_003013225.1 Phalaenopsis aphrodite
TTTACGCCAAAAGACCACCAACAAGGGATTTACGTCGAAAGAGGGCCACCAACAAGGGGTTTACGCCAAAAGACCACCAATAAGAAATTTACGTCGAAAGAGGGCCACTAACAAGGGGTTTACACTAAAGGAGGGTCACCAACAAGGGTTTACGCCAAAGGAGAGCCAACAAGGGATTTACGTCGAAAGAGGGCGACCAACAAGGGGTTTACGCCAAAAAATCACCAACAAGAACTTTACGCCAAAAGACCACCAACAAGAGATTTACGTCGAAATTTAAGGTTTTAATATTAATTTAACTTATTATAATTTATAAATACATATTTTCAAATTTATTTATATTAGTTGTTTTCTTTATTTTATTTTGCATCGTTCCATGTTCATTGCAAGACTGAATTAACGTTTAATTTGACATCCTTAAATCAATCGCATCATATGACAAAAAGAAATCTTCATTGATCCTCCAAAATCTGATATATCGGGATACAATTCAATCGTAAAATGATCTTGATCGAATCAAATTGTAGACTTTTAATGCCATATCCATCCATCTGACCTCTCGGAGTTATGTAGAAACTAGCCCCTCCTACAAAGATATGTTCCGGAACAAAAGTCCCCCTCACATACACTTTGAGGCGTGCCTGTTTCATAATTCCAAGGGTCGAAGTCCCTCGAGCTCTGGATCAGGCTGATATCCAAATGGTATCTTACTGTCATCCATTCTTCTCAAAGTAATTGATATTCTTTTTTGCGGAACCCCTGATACATAATGTTTTGCCAAATTTTCTTCATTTCCTTTGAGAACCAGGACCGAGCCAACAGGAAGAGGAATTTCCATTGCTCCACGAAATTCAGCTGGACCAATCGCTCGTATTTCTTTCCCGAACATTATATTGCATTTGCTGACGAGAGACACAATGCAGAAGGGTCTCACGAAATCATGGTTATCAATATGGGGTGGTATACAATCTCTTTCTTCATAGATATTAATTATGCAGCTGTTGGGTACTCTATCTGCTGGTAAAATACGCCATTCTATCGTCCTTTTTATCATGCTTTTCATAAGCGGTGACAGCGGGCCAACTTCATCATATCGAATAATCCCCGGGGGATTCCCTCTTTTATCATATGCATAATTATAACAACATATTGTGATCATGACCTTGCCTTTCATCCACTTTCGGGGCTCCGAATAAGTCTTTTTCTTCAACAGGCCTTCCCGACCTCTTTCCCTGAGATCAAAAATGTATTTCACCATCATTTTCTATTTATTTTCGGAAAAGACATCAGTATGCAATTCCAATCCTTCCAGAATATTGAAATATCTGTCTCATATCTTTTCAAAATATTCAAAATTTTGCTTTCGCACGTTCTGGAACATTGCCAGTTCCTCTTCAAAAATTATCTGCAATCTCTTGGGCTGAACATAATCTCTTGGGCTGAACATACTGCGGGATGTATGACTCTATATCTGGATGTTCCTCACTTCTTTGAATTGCTGGGATTATAACACATTCTTTTCTAGGAGCATCATATTCCATATATTCACCACAAAAACCAGCTAGGGAATACTCTTGCAAAGTAGTCTCTATAATTGAACTTTTTGGAACCTGCCTTCCTGCAGTAGTTTGAAGCGGAACATTCTGGATTATTTGCTCAGATATTTCTTCTTTATTTTGAGAAATCAAAATATGCTTCGAAGTTGTCTCCTCAGCTTGTCTTTTTGCTAGTTGTACGAGTGCCTTGCGCTTCTTTCGACTGGCAATCCTGCGTTGGGTGCGGGTCAACGGTACTTTTCGCGACAGATTTGTTGGAGCGCTGATGAGCTCTCCCTCTGCTGTTAAAACCATTGACCTCATCTGCCCAATTTTTCCTGACGGATCATCATCATTTCCCGAGTTTCCTCTCCATTTTGATGCTTTTTTTTATTTGCAGTGGTGTCAACTTCCTTACTTTTAAAACTGAGCACTGGCTTCAAACCTTCCATCTCCTTTGAGCTGATCACACTTAACAGGTGCCCCTCATATTCCAACTTGACTTGCTCAAAGTCCAAATCGAAATCAATGATGGGTCCCTGTGCCACCTCTTCCTTGTTTGATGCGAGATTTATGTCATTTTTAAAAGAGAAAATCAGTCTTCCGTTCGACATTTCCCTGCAAAAGACAGGAGAAACGTCAACACGTTGATAATCAAATGAACAGGAACAATGGCTAATTATTATTTAAAAAGTGATTTAGT
This sequence comes from Phalaenopsis aphrodite, assembly GCA_003013225.1. Classification (NCBI taxonomy): domain Eukaryota; kingdom Viridiplantae; phylum Streptophyta; class Magnoliopsida; order Asparagales; family Orchidaceae; genus Phalaenopsis; species Phalaenopsis aphrodite. Next base: position 8,504 of record NEWO01002645.1, read on the forward strand.
TCATGTTTGAATTTGAGAAAACAAAGAAAATTCATTATTATGGGAATTCATATTGTCTTGTTAATTTTATTACAATATTCTTGGACCCAGTCACTAAAAGTTATCGCATCTGCGTATCATAGGGCCTGCAATCGAGTCCCTTGAAACGTCACGACGCGTAGTACTTTTTCAAGTATCTTCCATTAATTGGGAGCATAGGCCTTTCGCCCTGACAATCCACTAACTGATAAGACCCTCCAGAATAAACTTTTTCGACCACGTACGGTCCCTCCCAGGTTGGCTCAAATTTTCCCCCTATCTTACGATGTGCAAGAATAGGTCTCCTGAGAACCAGAACTAAATCACCAATATTGAAAATCCTGGTGCGGACCAGTTTATCGTGGGCATAGATCATTCTGGCTTGGTAGAGTTCCAAATTCTGTTGTGTTGCTAGACGGTCTTCTTCGAGGGCTTCTAACTCTTCCAATCGGAGTCTAGCATTTTCCTCTGTTGTGATCTGGTTGGCTACTGCAATTCTGAGAGAAGGTAACTGGACTTCTAAGGGAAGAATGGCCTCAAACCTGTATACAAGTGAATATGGCGTAGTCTGAGTTGGAGTTCTGACAGTCGTCTTGTATGCCCACAGAGCTTCTAATAACTGCTCATGCCATCCTCTTTTATTTTCGTCCAATGTCTTTCGGAATCTGCACGAGAGTTTTGTTAAAAGCCTCTGCCAATCCGTTTGCTCTAGGGTAGTAGATGGTAGAATATCTCCAATCTATTCCATGTCTTTTGACAAAATTGTTGATCTTCGTGCTTTTAAATGCTGAACCATTATCGGAGATTATACTTCGTGGAACACCGAAACGATACACTATGTGAGACTTAAAGAATCGAAGAACTTGATGCGCTGTAACTTCACTTAAAGCTACTGCTTCTGCTCAATTTGAGAAATAATCTGTTGCAGCGAGAATAAAACGGTGCCCTTTTGACGACGGAGGGTCTATCGGGCCCACTATATCTGTGCCCAAACACTCAAATGGCCACGACGCTATTGTAGGGTGCAGCACATTCAGAGGTTAATGCAAGAACACTCCGTGTATTTGACACTGATGACAACTTCTGGCAATTTCCATGCAATCGGTGATCATCGTCGGCCAGTAGTAACCCATTCTTTTGATTTTCATTTTCATTTTCGGGCCTGACTGATGAGCACCACACAGTCCTGCGTGCACCTCCTTGACGATCTTTTGTACTTCCGGCCTACTTAGGCACCTCAGCCACATTTGATCAAAGGATCTTCTATATAAAATATCGTCCACTAAAGCGTACGACAATGCTCTCTTCTTGATTTGATGAGCTACTGACTTATTCTCTGGCAATTTCCCGGATTTCAGATATTCTATGAACGGTTCCCTCCAATCATTAGCATCTTCTGCAACTGCAGCCGCTATCTCTTCTACTTCAAGCCTTTGTAGAACATCCACGCTGATTTTAGAAAGTATTTGTCGTCCTTTCACTGTGATATCAATTGAATTTTTTGGTGGGCATGCTAACTCTTTTGCTAGTTTTGCTAAAACATCCGCATGAGTGTTATCTCTTCTCGGTATCTGGCATATTGTTACATTTGGGATTTGCTCCAACAATTTCATTATATAATTAAAGTACTGTTCCAATTTTGGCTTCAGAATCTTGTATTGCCCTGTCACTTGCTGGATAATAAGCTGTGAATCACCAAATATCTCAATGTCCGTTATTCCCATTGAAATTGCTAACTCCAATCCGGCGATTAAAGCCTCATATTCGGCCTCATTATTCGTACAAGGCTCTATTAAATGGTAAGAATACCTTAGCAACCCTCGATCTGGTGTTATGAATATCAGGCCAACTCCTGCTTTGCCAGGTATTACTGTCCCTGAATCTTTATCTCTTTGTGATGACGAAGCTCCATCAAAGTAAATTTTCCAAATTTGAGAATTGAAGGGTTGTATATTCATAATTTGCTTATCTGGTAGATCATCATTGAGAGGTGAATCGGCTGACAACGGATGCGCTGCGAGGAAATCTGCTAAAATTTGTCTCTTAATGACGCGAAGAGGTACAAATGTTATCTCGAATTGCAATAGAATCATTGACCACATTGCTAATCTTCCAGATAGTGTTGGCCGAGTCATTAAGTATTGTAATGGATTAACCCTTGAAATCAGATGGACCTTATGAGCGAGCATGTAATGCTTAAGCTTTTGAGCGGCCAAGATTAAAGCTAGACAATGTTTCTCGATGGGTGGATACTTTACTTCCGTCGGAATCAGACAACGACTCAGGTAATAAAGGACATTTTCTTTCCCTGCATCATTAACCTGTGCTAACAGGGCACCAAGAGAGTCGTCCAAAGCCTCAATGTAAAGTATCAAAGGTCTACCCGAAATCGGGGCTGCCAACACAGGTGACGCTATTAAATACTGCTTAATTTCTTCAAAAGTCCTTTGACACTTCTCATCCCAAATATATTTAGCGTCCTTTTTTACTAGTGTCGAAAAGGGTTTACACCTTCCTGACAAATTAGAAATAAAGAGTCTTAAATATGCCAATTTCCCTTGAAAAGATCGTAACTGCTTTAAACTCTTATGGGGTGGCATTTCTAATATCGCTTTAATCTTTTCTGGGTTGATTTCGATCCCTCGGTGACGAACAACAAATCCAAGGAACTTCTCAGAAATGACACCAAAGGCGCACTTTAGGGGATTCATCTTGAGATTAAATCGTCGCAATCATTCGAAGACAATCCTCAAATCATACAAATGATCCTCCTTCCGTTTACTTTTAATGACCAAATCATCCACATAGCATTCGACTTGATTGTTAATGAGGTCGTCAAAAATTCTCGTCATGGCTCGCTGATAAGTTGCTCCGGCGTTCTTCAATCCAAATGACATTACAGTGTAGCAGTAAATCCCAATTGGAGTTCTGAAAGCTGTAAATGTTGCATCTTCCGGTGCCATCTTGATTTGGTTATGCCCGGATGATCCATCCATAAACGAGAAAATTGCATGTGATGATGCAATATCTACCATTAGCTCTGGAATTGGTAAAGGGAACTCATCCTTCGGGCATGCTTTGTTTAAGTCTCTAAAATCCACGCAAATACGAATCTGACCATTCTTCTTTCTGACTGACACTATGTTGGCTAACCATGTTGGATATTGTTATTCTCGTACAAAATTAGCCTCTATCAATTTCTTAACCTCAGCGGTGAGGTGCTGCTTAATTTCAAGGCGCATCCTCCTGGGAGCTTGCTTTATTGGAGCCATGGAGGTGTCTATTCCGAGCTTATGAACTGAAACCTCTGGTGATAGACCTGACATCTTCTCATAGCTCCAAACAAAACAATCCTTAATTCTACCAACAACTTGATTAAATTTGTAGACTCATCATCACTGAGCAAAGAACTTATGAAGGTATGTCTAAGATTTTCCTCTGACCCTAGATTTATTTCTCTTAACTCATCAACAGTCGACTTAATTTCCTCTTCAAACTCTGGAGGGGCATCTTCTATTCTAAATTCACCGGGATTATCTTCTTCTTCAAAACAACATTCATTGGGATTACTAGTAACAACCAAGCAAAATTCTGCATCACTGAGCGGCCCTACCGTGCCGAAACCAAGGTCTTCTTTTGATTTAAACTCTCGATTTTTAGTATTCCACAATTCCTCAAAAAGTTGCAGCCTGTCTTTTGATAATTTATCTGGTACTAAGCCACGTTGAGCAAGCTTTTTAACACAGGGAGAGTAATAATCAAAAGGTAGTTTCATTAATTCATTTGAAACATCTTCCTTCAAATTTACATCAATTTTAGGACCAGTAGTAGAAGAACCGCGATAGAACTTTATTGGTTTTAATCCCCCGCCACGCACTTCCTTGACCTCCAAACCCTCAATTTTTTTAGAATTAATAGTAGTTAAGGCCATGGCCTGCACGTAGTGGTTGATTCTGTCATACATTGACTTGTATTCATCTTTTTCATCTTCTTTCAATGAAATTTTAAAACGTGGCGTCTTCTGGCGTATCACCATTGCACTTTTTTCGGTCTTCTCTTCTTCTGAACTTTTTTTTAACTCAATGTTGATAGTCGGATTCCTTTGTTCAATAATCTTCCCAATTCTTCCTCGTCCTCGTCCCCGGCCTTGATCTCGGATGCGAGGACTAAAAGAGTTTCCAATTTCTTGTTTCGAAGAAATGGTGGAAGATCGTTGAACCGTCACCCAACTACTCGACTCTGGTAGTATTCTTAGATTTTCAGTCTTTCTTGGTACGGTATCTCTGGAGAAAACTGTCCTTTTCACGGGAGCGTAGTAGGCAGCATCCTCATGAATTCCGATCTCATGCACTGAGAATGGCTACAAGTCCCCTTTGATGCATCGCTCTTGTCCTTCTTCAAAATATTTTATACACTGGTGCAATGACGAAGGGACCATCTTATATTCGTGAATTCAAGGTCGACCCAGTAGGGCATTGAAAGAAGTTTCTGAGTCAATGATATGGAACTTTGCGGTTGTTACTAGATCACCAATTTTCATAGATAGTGTTATGGATCCAATAGCTCTTTCTCATTTCTGATTGAAACCTCTAAACATCATTTTATCGGTGGAGAGCTTATGGATGTCAATTTCCAAATATGATAAAGCCCGTAGATTCATTATGTTAATTGACGCTCCTGGATCCACTAACACCCTTGAGAGCATGAATCTCCCGATGTTAACTGAAATATACAAAGGTCGGTTATGATCGACAGTTCCAAGCAACAAATCCTCATCTGTGAAAGTCACATTGGGTTGTTCCTTTAACGAACAGGCCTCATCCAAGGAGTCGCTGGCCAAATGGGCTAAGCAAATATCTGGATCTAGTAGAGCCTTGATTAATGCCTCTCTCATCTCCTTTTGACAGGATCAGAGGATCATAAATGCTTAGTTTGGCTGGTAACTTCCTAAGATGTGCCAGAACGTTGTATTCCACTTTATTACTCGTATTTCCAGTTTCTTTTTTAGTAGACAATTCTTCCACTGGCGGAGTTGTCTCATTTTGGGTAAGCATTTGTTTTCCTTTCACCCCCGGATCCGTTACTGGCGGTAATACTTTTCCTCTTCTTAAATATACTTCTGTTATCTCTTGTGTTTCTTGAGTTGGACTCGGTGGTTTCTCTTTTGCCACAACCACCCATTCTTCCAAAGATGTTTCTGAATCTGAAGCTTCCAATTCAATTGCTATTGGCTTTCCTCGGAATTCAAAGGAGGGTGCTTCACTTTCTGCACTATCATAGCCTGTATCATTAGCCTCTTCACTAGCCATATTGACGAGTTCGTTGCGATTTTGTATGATTTGAGGATCATCATAAGGATCGAAATTCGAATTAGATTGAGCGTTAGTTATGTTATCACCATCATTACCAGAAACAGTAAAAACGTAGCCAAAATCAATCATCTCTTCATTGCAAACTCCAGGAGTAAAAAGAAAATCATACAAGGTTATCGGTTCGAGGAATTTCTCCCCCGCATCCGAGATAACCACTCAAAAATGTGTAGCTCCCATATTATTCCTTGCAATGTCAATCCTTTCTTCTTTGATAATTTCTTTCTTCTTTTTCTTCTCTTCTTCTGATGTGACTGACAGTTCTGGCTCTGCAGGTTGTGGAATCTGGATGGAGGTTTGTGCGGACACAGTTTGAATTTGATTTAATATTTTCTTTGAAGATCTGGTCCATACAACGCTTCATTCATCATCCGCTGTGTAGGGATCAACCAGATTGACCGAAATCATATTTATGGACCCTCTTTCAGGTTCCTTTAAAAATTCTTTCGGGATCGTTATGTTCCCATTCTTGTAATTTCTCTCCAGCCAACTTTTGAAGCTGAAACAGTCTTCTATGGTATGCCAATCAGCCTGTGGTAGGGACAATAGTTTGGATGATATTTCTTATCAACTTCATCTGTCTTCTTGGGTTCTGACAATGTAAACTCAGCTCTTTTCACTAAATTTCGGAACATTTTAGACACGGCCTCATCCTTAAAAGAGTAGTTTCTGTTCATCCTATATGTCAAGATCGGAGCCTGTCCCATGTTCGTATTTTAAGATCTCTGTTGAAACTGTCGCTGACCATAATATTTGTTATTTTGTTGAGAATGCTGAGCTTGTTGATTATTCTGTTGCGGACGCTGATAATTCTGCCGAGGCTGTTCAACTTGAATCTGAATTGGCTGTTTACCTCTATCCACCATTGTCACCGTCCCGGTCTTCTTTTCAAATGTCTTTATTGGTTTTGATTTATCAGTTTTCTCTGGGAACCCGAATTGCTTAACATCCTCTTGTAAACTTGCAGCTTTACTTAATAACTTTTCAAATGTTTTAATGGTAAATCCTTTAAGCATGAAGGCTATTGGAACATGTATACTCTTGAGCAAGATTCCAATTGCATGTTGTTCTTGTAATTGCGGTTCACACTTCATACTTAAATTCCTCCATCGCAGGATGTAGTCAACTAGAGTTTCATTTGGTTTTTGTCGGTCTACCACAAGATCACCAATGGTGATATGGTGTTGAGCTCCAGCAAACCTCTTGATAAATAAATCTTCTAGTTCTGCAAAAGTCTTCACTGAGCTGTTAGGCAACTCGACATACCAGTCAAATGCAATCCCTGAAAGACTATTCACAAACTGACGGCAAAGTAATGCTTCGCTACCCCCCGCGTTGCAGCAACTTGCCCGAAAGTGTGCAACATGCTGACGAGGGTTTCCTGTTCCATCAAATATTTTGAAAACTGGCGATACAAATCCTTTTGGATATTGGACCAAATCAAATTCCTCCGGGTATGGCCTTCCTCTTAAGACTGATGATCCTCCTTTTGATTGAGCTAAAACTTTTTGAACTTGTGCTTCCACTATTTGTTGGATATTCTTTTCTGGTATTAAAACTTCAACTGGTTCTCTCTGGTGGATGATTTCTGCTAGAAGGGCCAGGGTCGTTTCTTCCTTCTGAAACGGGCACAGCTTCCGCTCGATTTACCTCTAGAGAAATGGTTAGTGGAGACTGTGGCTGACTTTGCAATGTAGCAACAACAGCCATCGTTTCCTCCAACTTCTTTGCCATCTCGGCCATCTGCTCATCTCGTATTTAGATCTCCCTTCGTAATTCGTCATGAGTGCTCGCCTCTGCAGGCTGTGGGGCATCACGCGATGAAAAGGTTCGGGTTTCAACGACGACAATGTCCGCATATTCTTCTTCCATATCATCCATCAAACTCAAATTTTTATTTTCATCACGTTGTTGTTGCTCTTTCGATAATTTTGCAATATCAAGCCTAAGCTTCTCCAAGGTGCCTTCAATTGAATCTCTCTTAATGACTTTTAGATTAATTGGTGGACCCTGGTGAACCTCTGTACTTGTGTTAAATGTCGGTGTGTCAACTTCAATCCTGTATTTGGGCTCTTCCCTGGGGTGAGAGCTTCTTGCACTTGCTGATGACTTCTGACTAGTGTCCTTAGGCTTTCAAACCTTCCCTTGAGATACTGATGACTGGAGACAGGGTGTCTTGTTGATGATATCAGTACGGCGAAGGGAAGTAGTGGCGCTAGTGCGCAGATCAGATGCAACAGTAGGCAATCTCTTACCACCCACTAAGGGCGATGATCCTGATCGTATTGAATCTGGTAGCAGCGACGTTGGTGATTATTCGCTCGGAGCTTGACAGAAATCCATGGTGGTGGTACCTCTTTAGGTTTTTTGGCGGGCCTATGAACCTGTCGAGCAAATTCACATTCCTCCAATATCTTAATTTTCATCGATGTAGAGACAGCACATCCCATCCTTCTCAAAATTTCAGGTACTGAACAATTGTCTTTTTGTGCCATTCTTTCAAAAACATGGCAAATCTGTGTGAGTGTCTCAGATTTATTTCGTTTCTCTCCCTGATAATGAGGTGGTGAAGGCAATCTGGCAGCAATTTTACGAATACTTTCTTCTCCAGTGGTAGCAGATAGAGGATGAAACCTGCTTCCCTTGAGGTGGGGTGAAGTTTCCATTGGTTCATCTTCAAGTAAAGAAGTTGCCTGTGCTGAAGCTAGCTTGGTTGCTTGTGCTTTCTGAGCCCTTAACTCTCTCCTCCTGCGGTTCCTTCTCTGGGAACGCGTCAGTGGAGCAGGCTTAGAAGAAGATCCAATTTCAAATGTATAGTTTGGAGTAGTAAAATCAGTTGTTGAATCTCCTTCATACAGAATTCATTTTCCTTTCGCAGTTGGAATAGCTGGTGCCGCGAGAGTGGAACTGATCTTCACTTTCTTAAGAGAAGAAAAATCATGGTTACCATTCAGATCGAACTCATAGGGCGACTCCTGAACATCTGAACCAGTCATCCTCGTTATCACATGTGGTGCTTTCCCAAGTAACACTTCAAATTTTTCAAGTCCAGACCTAAACTGGATTGTAGAAGCAATGTGGCGAGAATTCTTATCTGTTGGTACGTTGAACAGGAAAGTCAAACTTGGTGACGCCATTACTCCTGTCAATTGTAGATTTTTGAGTGTCAGTACCGTTCAAGGCCTTACAAACTCACCATAGAAACCAAAATTAACACACTTGCTAGTGAACTGGGCGTTTCTTTTGAAGTTTTATGACTTTGATTTATGTTGTTTTCATTTTAATATTGAGTTTTAAAATTTCAACATTGTCGAGGAAATGCTAAAAGGAATTTGATGTGACATAAAAGAAGAACAAACATATTTTAGAAGGGAAATGAAGCGGTTGTGAGGCATAGGAGCTAATCCAGAAATAGAAAATGGATCATCCCACATCGGACCCACTCCAACTTCGACACACCACACCTATTAGGAGTCCATCCTACAAAACCTTATGGTCCTGGACCTTTCCACTTAAGCATGGTTAAGCAGACGGTCCTGGACTCCAGGAGGAGTTGACTGTACTGACTCAAGGAAGAAATGAGCACAGTAGGTCAACAGAAGAATGGTAGTCTGGCCTATGAGGGACATAGACACACCACCGATGTATGAAAACATAACCACCTGATCAAAGATGGAGAGAGGAACCAGTCCCCAGCGGTGTCGTCAGAATTTGTCGGTCATTTTATTTTTTAACTTCGTGGTTTG
>NEWO01002646.1:11112-29231 GCA_003013225.1 Phalaenopsis aphrodite
CTTTTGAGATTGATCATTAACTTTCAATTCTCATTTTGGAATCAGTCCTTAACTTCTAATTCTTTTCCTTTCGAGGTCGGTCCTTAAATTTTGACTCTCTTTTGAGATTGATTATTAACTTTCAATTCTCATTTTAGAATAAGTCCCTAACTTCCGATTCCTTTCCTCTCTAGGTCGGTCCGTAACTTCCGACTCTCTTTTGAGAATGATCATTAACTTTCAATTCTCTTTTTAGAATCAGTCCTTAACTTTTGATTCCTTTCATTTTGAGGTCGGTCCTTAACTTTTGATTCCTTTCATTTTGAGGTCGGTCCTTAACTTCCAACTCTCTTTTAAGATTGATCATTAACATTCAATTCTCATTTTGGAATCAGTCCTTAACTTTTGATTCCTTTCCATTTGAGGTCGGTCCTTAACCTCCGACTCTCTTCTGAGATCAATCATTTACTTTCAATTCTCATTTTGGAATCAGTCCTTAACTTCTGATTCCATTCCTTTCAAGGTCGGTCCTTAACTTCTGACTCTCTTTTAAGATTGATTGTTAACAATCAATTCTCATTTTGGAATCGGTCATTAACTTCTAATTTTTTTCCTTTTGAGGTTAGTCATTAACTTTCGACTCTCTTTTGAAATTGATCATTAACTTTCAATTCTCATTTTGGAATCATTCATTAACTTCTGATTCCTTTCCTTTTAAACTCGGTCCTTAACTTTCGACTCTCTTTTGACATTGATCATTGACTTTCAATTCTCATTTTGGAATCAATCCTTAACTTCTGATTCCTTTCCTTTTGAGGTCGGTCCTTAACTATTGACTATCTTTTAAGATTGATCATTAACTTTCAATTCACATTTTGGAATCAGTCCTTAACTTATGATTCATTTCCTTTCGAGGTCGGTCCTTATCTTCCGACTCACTTTTTAGATTGATCATTAACTTTCAATTCTAATTTTGGAGTCTGTGCTTAACTTCTGATTCCTTTTCTTTCAAGGTCGCTCCTTAACTTTCGACTCTCTTTTGAGATTGATCATTAACTTTCAATTCTCATTTTGGAATTAGTTCTTAACTTCTGATTTCTTTCCTTTTGAGGTTGGTCCTTAACTTCTAACTCTCTTTTGAGATTGATCATTAACTTTTAATTCTCATTTTNATTAGTTCTTAACTTCTGATTTCTTTCCTTTTGAGGTTGGTCCTTAACTTCTAACTCTCTTTTGAGATTGATCATTAACTTTTAATTCTCATTTTTTGAATCACTCCTTAAATTCTGATTCCTTTCTTTTCGAGGTAGGTCCTTAACTTCTGACTCTCTTTTGAGATCGATCATTAACTTTCAATTCTCATTTTGGAATCAGTCATTAACTTCTGATTCCTTTCCTTTCAAGGCTAGTCCTTAACTTCCAACTCTCTTTTGAGATTAATCATTAACTTTCAATTCTCATTTTGGAATTAGTCTTTAACTTCTGATTCCTTTCCTTTCTATGTCGGTCCGTAACTTCCGACTCTCTTTTGAGAATGATCGCTAACTTTCAATTCTCATTTTGAAATCAGCCCTTAACTTCTGATTCCTTTCTTTTCGAGGTCGGTCCTTAACTTCCAACTCTCTTTCAAGATTGAACATTAACTTTCAACTCTCATTTTAGAATCAGTCATTAACTTCTGATTCCTTTCATTTCGAGATCGGCCCTTAACTTCTGACTCTCTTTCTAAATTGATCATTAACTTTCAATTCTCATTTTGGAATCAGTCCTTAACTTCTGATTCCTTTCTTTTCAGAGTCGGTCCTTAAGTTCCAACTCTCTTTCAAGGTTGATCATTATCTTTTAATTCTCATTTTGGAATCAGTCTCTAACTTCTGATTCACTTCTTTTCGAGGTCGGTCCTTAACTTCCGATGCTCTCTTGAGATTGATCCTTAACTTTCAATTATCATTTTGGAATCAGTCCTTAACTTCTAATTCCTCTCTTCTTTTGAGGTCAGTCCCTGACTTCTGACCCTCTTCTGAAATTAATACCTAAACTTCAATTCCCACTTTGGGGTCAGCACTTACATATTGATTCATATCCTCTATGAACACCTGAAATCTGATAACTCAAAACCAACTCTCCAATCCCTAGCGAGAGTTCCTACCTCTTGACTTTGATCAAATATTCATCTGCTAATTTCACAACGGAAACAAATAACACAAGCAATTCTACACCTCCTTCTCGGTCTATTGACTTAAGAGTTTGTATTGGTTGTGTTGATCTCGTTGGTCAACACCAATACGTGAGGTGTGCTTGCCCAACACACCACACCTATTGGGGGTCCATTTGTTGACCTTACTTTTATTTGAGGTCTAGTTCTTCCTCTTTATTAGCCTATGGTCTCGCCATAGGACTTTCTTATTGACTATTCCTAAAAAACTAGAAAAGGAACCCTCACCATTAAAAATTCCAAACTCCTCTTTACTCAACTTGAAGTTCCACATATTGGTCCTAACCTCTAGCACTTAGTAGGTGGGGTCACTATGGGGGAGCCCAAGAAGAGTTCCCCATAAGACTGCTTAACCGTAGGGTTGACCCTGGGTGTTGGTCTAGAGCTAAGGTAATCACCTCACCCACAATCACTCACAAATATAAACCTAAAATTTCTTAACTTTAATCCATTAATCCTTTGGGAGACTCATGTAGATGGTCCCCTAAACCCTCAAGCCTAGGCTAGGGTTTAGTTAAGACCAGTACATAGAAAACCCAAATGGGGTTTCTATTGGTCCATATCTCATTTATGGTGGTTGGCACCCCAATTCTACCAAAAATACCCAACTTTTCCTTTTTGCCCTTAAACTCCCCCAAACAACCTAAGTACCCTTGAAACTCTAAATTTGGCCAAAATTCCCAAACTTAACCAAAATACCCAAATTTATTCAAAACTCATTTCAAACCTTTTGAAAACATCCAAATTATAGAAAACCACCAAAAAAATGCCAAATTACCAAAATACCCCTCCTTAACCCAAAATTCCAAAAATTCCAAAAAAATTCCCAAAACATTTCAAATATTCCCAATTTCATTTTTCTCAACTACCACATGACTCAATTTGACCAATTTGACCATTTTGATCAAAAACCCCAAATTGCCTTTAAAGGCCCAATTTCTCTAAATTCATTTAAAATGTCCATCAATTTAGTCCCAATTTCCTCCAATTTTAAATATAAACTCAAATTCACCTTATATATGACCAATATAAACTAGACCCAAGCTCAATTGGCCCATGCTTTGAGCCCAATTTTGATCTAAGTTGAAACCCCAACTTTGGCCCTATAACTTGGTTCCACCAAATTAAACCCTATAAACTACTCAATTGGCCACAATTTGAATCCTAAACTCTTCATAAAAATCTTACAAATCAAAATTGACCTTAAATTGACCTTTTTGAAGCCTAAACTCAAATTAATCATTCATATGATCAATTCAAACCAAATCCAAGCCAAATTTGGCCCATGCTTTGAGCCCAATTTTGATCTAAGTTGAAACCCCAACTTTGGCCCTATAACTTGGTTCCACCAAATTAAACCCTATAAACTACTCAATTGGCCACAATTTGAATCCTAAACTCTTCATAAAAATCTTACAAATCAAAATTGACCTTAAATTGACCTTTTTGAAGCCTCAATTCAATTTAATTTCAACCCAAATCAAAAAAATTCCCAATTTATCCCTAAATTGGCCATGTCTCAAAATTCCACCAAATTGATTTCCTTAGCCCCACAATTTCTACTCCATTCCTTCATGAAAAATCTTCATAGAATCTCCCTTGATCATTTGGACCATTCAATTGAGCCAAATTTCAAGCCTGCCTCAACCTAAGCCCAAGTCTAGTCCGACATGCCCAAATTGACCAAAATCTAAAAATCCTTCAAATTGAGCTTCCTGTTGAACTCAAAATTATTTTAATCCTTCACCATAAATGTTCATTACAATCATCTACATAATGTTGATCAATTAATTCAAAGTCATGTATAGCTAAACCCAAAACCAAAATCAAAATCAACCAAGATAAAAATCAGCTCCACAACATTCAAAATATAAAACAACTCAAAATTTAATCACAAACATCACAAAAACCATAACTGCAACTAAATTAAGATGTCTCTATCGGAAGATCGGGAATCCCTCGGAGGAGGTAACTTACGGTTGCTAACGAGGCTTCCCACGATCTAAATGAAAGTATGGAACTCATTAAGTTGAGTTTATTAAATTCATTTGGACTAAGTGAATCCAATAGAAAATAGTGGTACTGAAATGAGGGAACCGTAGGATCCTAACCGGTGTCGTTCTAATCAACTTTAACATCCCCCATCACATTTAAAGAACTTAAACCATAGGCCCACCTGATTTGACATCATAACTTGCACTCTCACGACAAATAGCTTGGAGCTAGCATGGTGTGCAGCACGTCCATCTTCAACAGTAAAACCTGTCATCCCCAGCTAAACCATTTCCTTAGAATTAAACAACCATGCCATTGGATTTTGAGGTTGTCTACTTATGCAACGTAAATCCTTACCTTATCTTTAGGCCTTTGTACAGCCCTGTTGTACAATATAAACCCTAACTCATCTCAGGATTCCAAGGTTGTCATTCGTCACGACCTAAATCCGCACATCTTCCAGATTATTTGTGTGATGGTTTCACATGAATGTAATCCTTAACTAATAAAATTGGTAGGATGAAATATTCAAGTAATTTCTCCTCAAAACTAGAGCCAAACAATAGGATAGATTGGGAAATTACCAAGGTTCTCTTCTAGATCTATGACATCCACCAGTTCTTCCTCCTTTGGATTCCACAATAAATGCTCCAAATCTGAGCCAATCCTATGTCACACCTCTTTGTTTGATATCGTTGAAAATTCTTATCCTTTGACCTCCTTGAAGTTAACATTTCCTGATTTTTATTGAGAGTTTTCTTAGGTGACTTTGGTCATTTAAGATGTAATTAACTATAGGAGCTTGCCCTTATAGGAAGCTTGTCTGAACCTAGCTTAATATAAACACTATTTAATTCTTTGTATTAGATTGGGAAAATTGTCGGCAAATAAAATTATTTTGCAGATCAAACGGTTTCTTATTTTATCTGATTGATCCCATCCTCAAGTCTTGTGTTTATTCTATGGGATAGATACAGGGTTTGAGGTATAGCGCTCTTTCATTTAAATTATGAAAAATATGGGGTTAATTTGATTTCATATTTTTTTAAACTCAAATCTATATGTAAATTAAAATGTCCTTCCGAAGCAGGGGATGGGATTTCGATTCTGGTGACCGACAGCTTCTTACGGGCAACTCCTCCAACCAAAAATATTACCGACATGGACGAATCGTCGGGGTACAATCAAATCAAGATGTCTCCCGAGGACGTAGCCCTTGCTACACAGTGATGTCATTTGGGTTGAAGAACGCTAGAGCAACATACCAACGAGCTATGATAAAGACTCTTGATGATCTCATTCATAATCAAGTGGAATGCTACATGGATGATCTGGTCATCAAAAGTAAATGAAAAATAGACCATTTGTATGATTTGAGGATTGTGTTTGAACGGTTATGACGATATGACCTTAAGATGAATCACTTAAAGTGTGCCTTTGGCATTATCTCTAGGAAATTTCTAGGATTTGTTGTCTGTCATCAGGGAATCAAGATCGACCCGGATAAGATTAAAGCTATCTTTGCAATGCCTCCTCCCAAAACCTTGAAATAACTACGTTTCTTTAAATGGATGTTGTCATGTTTGAGAAAATTTATTTTTAATCTCTCAATTATGTGTAAGCCCTTCTCGGCATTAATTTAAAAGGATGCTGAATTTGTTTGGGAAGAGAAATGTCAGCAGGCCTTTCAGGATGTTAAGGAATATTTAATGACACCTCCTGTTTTGGCAACCCCTATCCCAGAAAAACTGTTGATACTTTATACCGCAACCTTAGATGACTCTCTTGGAGCCCTATTAGCCCAAGTCATTGACGAGGGTAATGAAAACGCACTCGACGGAGATAAGGTACCCATTTGTTGATAAGCATTGTCTAGCTTTAGTTTTCACCGCCCAAAAACTTAGACATTACATGCTTTCTCATAAAATTACCCTAATTTCAAAAGTTAATCCGTTGTAATATTTGATGACCTGACCAACACTCTCTCGACGTATAGCGAGATGATCAATGATTTTGTTGCAATTTAATTTAACTTTTGTTCCCCTCCGTGCTATTAAGGGACATATTTTAGCAGATTTTCTCGTTGCACACCCGCTTCCAGCTGGGTCCCCTCTTAATGAAGAATTATCAGATGAACAAGTATTATAAATGGATTTCTCCAGTGCGCAACGCTGGGAGATGTACTTGGACGGAGCTTCGTCAGTTTGAAAAGATAAAGGATCAGGCATAGTTATACCAGGCAAACCAGGGATTGGTTTAATCTTTACCACGCCAGATAAGGGTATCCTGGGGTTTTCATACCTCCTGACAGAGCCATGTATCAACAATGAAGCATAATATGAAGCCTTAATTAATGGATTGGAATTGGCAATCTTGATGGATATAATAGCATTGTCATCTATGATGATTCTCAACTCGTCATGAACTAAGTCACTGAACAATACAAGATTTTAAAGCTAAGGTTAGAAAAATACCACTGATATACAATGAAATTGCTTAAACAGATTCCCAATGTAACTTTCTACCAGATTTCTTGGGGAGATAATGCCCATGCTATCGCTCTAGCAAAACTTGCAAAAGAATTAGCATGTCACTCGGAGGATTCCATTGACATTACAATATAGGGAAGACAAGTTTTGTCTCATGTCGACCTTGAAAATCTATACAAGCCTAGAGAAGAAGAAGAAATGATGATTGTTGTTGTTGATATCAATCAAGATTGGTGCAAGCCATTAATAGAATATTTGCAAACTTTCAAACTGCTAGAGGACAAGTCTGAGGAACACCACATCACAAGAAGGGCTATGTCGTATGCTCTAGTCAGTGATGTCTTTTATAGAAGATCAATTGATCAGATGTGGTTGTGATGTCTAAACAGAGCTGAAGCATATAATATTATCAAAGAAGTACATGCATGATTGTGTGGCGCTCACCAGTCAGGGCCAAGGATGAAAATAAAGATCAAGCAACTCAGATATTATTGGCTAGCAATGATGTCTGACTGCATGGATACAGCCAGGAGATGTCACCAGTGTTAAGTGCATGGGGTGGTCTTGCACTAACCTTGAAATGTGCTGCACCCAACCGTCGCCTCTTTGTCATTCAAGTGTTGGGGCACAGACATAATAGGTTTGATAGACCCTTTGTCTTCCAAAGGACACAAATTTATACTTTCCTCTACTAATTACTTTTCCAAATGGGCAGAGGCAGTGTTATTATGAGAGGTTACAGCACAGCACATCTTTTAGTTCTTCAAAAGCCAAGTCTTCTATTGTTTTGGGGTTCCACGCAGAATAATCTCCGACAATGGGATAGCCTTTAAAAGGACAGAGATCAAAAACTTTGTTAAACGGCTTGGGATAGACTGGAGTTACTCTACGATATACTATCTCAGGGCAAATGGCTTAGTCAAAGCCTTCAATAGGACACTAGTACTAATTTTGAAGAAGACATTGGATGTAAACAAAAGAGATTGACATTACGGATTGCTAGAAGCTTTGTGGGCCTACCAAACAACGTTCAAGACTCCCACTCAATTTACACCCTCATGTACGGGTCTGAGGCTATACTACCACTAGAAGTCCAGATGTTGTCTCTCAGAATCGCTGTCTCCAATCAACTTACAACAAAAGAAAGTGCAAAACTTAGACATGAAGAATTGAAAAGTCTTGAAAGAAAATGACTAGAAGCACAACAACATTTGGAGCTTTACCAGGAGAAGATGGTTCAAGCTCATGACAAATTGGTCCGCCTTAGGACATTCAAAATTGGTGATCTCGTACTTGTGCTCAAAAGGTCAATTCTTGCACGTCGCAAGGTAGGTGGAAATTTTGAGCCAAGTTGGGAAGGACCATTTATTGTAGAAAAGTTCTACACATAATGAGCGATTGACAAATTTCTTGGGTGAAAGACCCATGTTGTCGATCAACGAACGATATTTGAAGACATACTATGCCACTCGACGCTGCTTGAAATAGCCTTTTTGAAATTTTGATTGTTTAGGGGTTATTTAATTGGTCAAACGTTTGTGATCGGGTCCAAAATTTTTGTAATAAAATTATCCTCGATAAAATGAAAACTTTTGAATTTACATACTTCAATTTTCTCTTCTCTACCTTTAAAAGTTTGATATTTTGCTAAATTAAACAAAAATATATACATAAATAAATGATTTTCTCACCAATATAAAGTAAAATTTTCCCTAATAAACATTTTGTTTTGTTCTTGTTCCTACTAATTTTCAGCTCATTGATGTTTTTCCTGTCATTTGTATTGAAAATGTAAGGATATAGATTGCTTTTGCTTTTAAAGATGGGTTGAACCTTGCACTTAACGAGGAAAGAGCACTGCAGGGTGTCACTAGAGACTACAACTTGGACTTCAGTCAAGTTGATATGGACTATGAGGGTCCCCTGATGGATGTGGTTAGCTGACAAGAAAAGAAGAGCTACCATTGCTACTAAAGATCAGCACCAAGGAAAATTCCTCACTAAAGGGGAACAATGTGATAGTACAGCAAGATCCGATGGAGGGGAAGAGTAGCCTGCCGTCTATGATATCTGCACCAATCGGGGGCCTGGTCATTGTTAATGATGAAAGACCGCCAGATGCACCGTTACGAAGAACTCAACGCAGAAATGCCAACCACCGGAAGCATAGGGCTTTTCTATGTGAAGAAAGAAGACGCCAAAAGGAGAAAGAAAATTTGCTCACCCCTATTCCTGAGGAGAAAATCTCTGATCTAGACATGAGAGAGACGTCTTCCAGTTTGTCTGCTACAGACAACGAGTTTGACTTCGCTCCAGAGCTAGAGATACTAGAAGTTTTATACGATCTTTATACGGGTTGCCCGACATGCAATGTCGAGATTCCTACACAGACACCAGTTACAGAAGCATTTGTGGAATGCTCGAACTGCAACGTCCTACACCTAGAGCACTACAGTACTCTGGAGGAGTACACATCCACTGATGATAGATTTCATAGCACTGATCACTAGATGGGGGGGTCATATATTTTGCTGAAGATAGAGACAACACTCAGATTCCCACTAATATTGAAATGAGGGAGCATCCTTGACAGCCACCTATCATCACCACGGTAGAATGCTATAAATAAGTAAAGTAAACTAAAGGGAATTTAAATTCTGTGAAGAAGTTCAAGGAAGGTGGATGTGTGGAAAAGGCAGGATCACCATACAATGTGCTTATTGTTACAACTTCACCAAGGACAGACAAGGAAATCCCCTGGGGATTTTGAGACATGATGAGGTAGACCCATTACCTCCCATGATAAAATGGATGATCAAGAGAATGGTACAATGAAGCATACTTCCAGCCAACTATACTCCCAATTATTGTATCATCAATATATATGATGAAGGTGACTACATTCCCCTACATATAGACCATCATGATTTTGTGAGACCTTTTTGCACAGTCTCTTTTATGAGTAATAGCAATATTTTATTCGAGAAAGAAATAGATGTCATTGGACTCAATGAGTTTAGAGGATCTGTGGAGATTTCACTACCCGTGGGTTCAGTGTTGGTTCTTAAAGGAAATGGAGCAGACGTACACTGCATTCCAGGGGTACGACATTTCAGGGTGTCCGTGACTTTCTGAAGAAAGAATGATAGCAAAATGCAATATGGATTCTAGTTAGACTCAGAGTTGGATGAGCTACAGCCTTACGAGCTATGAGAGGGTTGTACCTTTAAGCACATGCGAAGGGAACTCTTTTACTAGAGTGTAGTTTGGTAGGTCAGCTCGATCAAGAGCTCACCCCACCAAAGATGGACATTCAGGAGATACCTTTTTGTACTGCATTTGAACACAGCAGATATGATGATACATGTACCGGATATGCTCAACTTGTGATACATAGTCAGCCTGAGATATTTTCAGATTTGATGCGTTCAACATATTGTACCTTTTGAGGCTTCGGCTTGTACTCAATCTGTAACACCTGTTGAAGCAGATTAATAAAACTCTATTAGAAATTTTGTCGGTTTGCTCAATTTCCCTTTTGTGCGATGAATAAAAGCCATGGAACCATACATTGGTTCGGGACTACAATGAACAAAGAGCAAACAATAAAAACTTGACAATAATAAAATTTAAATAAAATACTCTTTTAGGAAAAATCAACCAAAAAACAAAAATTTGAATTTTAAAAATATATTTTGATAATCAAATGTGATAAAAAAAATAATAAAAGAAAAAATAAATCTGAGTTGATTCTCTTAATTTTGAGGTCTCTTACTCTTTTCTTGTGCAACATGATAATCCCTATCTTCATTAATTCTCTCAACATCCTCATGAAATTTCATATTCTGCATGAAACCTCTCAAAAATTTTACACATTTGCCTCATTGATGTTAACCTTTTCACGTTGGCCCACATCTATGAGTTTATCACCATAAATTTTTTGCACTACATTCTCGTTCTCAAAGCCAGTATCGAGACACTAACTTCCATTCCACTGTCTCATGGGTTAGATTTGGGCCACAGAGCATTCCTTCTCAATGTGACTCAACCTTCTGAGATTGGTGTAAGACTTCCTTAAATGGGACCACGACATCCAATTCTCTTCACACTTCTTCGAGATAGGAGTAAGACTCCCCTGAATAGAATATCACATCATATTCTCAACCTTCTAAAATTGGTTTAAGCCCCCTTGAATGGGACTACGACATCTAATTCTCTACACACATCTTTGAGGTAGGAGTAAGACTCAATAGAAAGGAACATCGCATCCTATTCTCAACCTTTTGAGAATTGTGTAAGACCCCCTTGAATGGGACCACGACATCCAATTCCCTACACACATCTTTGAGATATGAGTAAGACTCCCCTGAAAGGAACATCGCATGCTATTCTCAACCTTTTGAGATTGTTGTAAGACCCCCTTGAATGGGAGACCCCCTTGAATGGGACCACGACATCCAATTCCTTAAAGACATCTTTGAGATAGTTATAAGACCCTCTTAAATGGAACACGACATCTTGCTCTCAATCTTAGGGGTCAGTACTAGAATTCTAACTCCCACCATGGAGTCCTTTCTAGCGTAATGTCCTTAATGGTAGCCATCTTCTGACTATATCCAGTTTGGACGTGATGTCCCTAGTGGTAGCATGAACTGGTATAGTTTTTCTCCTCGGTGTAATGTCCTTAATGGTTGTGGTCCTTTTCATTGTTGTCACCCTTTTGAGTTGGATGTAAGTATCTGTGCTTTCCATCTCGATTCGGTCCTCTCACACAATCTTTTTCTCTTCAATTATCAATGTTGAAATTAAAATCAAACATTGAATTTGAAATCGAGTCTTCGCCTCAATCATCAATTTTTTTTTATGGTTATTTCTTGAATCTCTTTTCTTTTCTCCAGCGAGAGTATCTGTTATTCACTAGCGGAAACAACTATCACTCAATCCTCTACTCCTTCAATGAATGTTGACTTAGGACTCTGTATTGGTTTTTTTGATCTCGTCGGTCAACATCAATACGCTCGATGTGCTTACCCAGCACACCACACCTATTGGGGGTCCATTTCTTGACCTCACTTTTGGTTGAGGTTTAGTTTTCCCTCTTTAGTAGCATAGGGTCTAGCCATAGGACTTTCCTATTGAATATTGCTAGAAAACTAGTAAAGGAACCCTCACCATTAAAAACTCTAAACTCCTCTTTGCTCAACTTGGAGCTCTACATATTGATCTTAACCTCTAGCACTTAATAGGTGGAGTCACTATAGAGCTATCTAACCTTAGGGTTGACTCTAGTTGTTGGTCTGGAGCTAGTTCACTCACTACACTCACTATCACCCACAATCACTCACAATCCTAAAACCCAAATAGTTAACTTTGATCCCTTAATTCTTTGGGAGACTCATGTAGATGGTCCCCTAGACCCACTAGCCCTAGGCTAGGGTTTAAGTAAGACCAGTACATAGAGGACCCAAATGAGGATTTCATCGGTCCATAGCTCATATAGGGTGGTTGGTACCCCAATTCTACCAAAATACCAGTACCTCAAATCCCTAAATCCACCCAAATTACCTAAATACCCTTGAGACCCTAAATTTGAAAAAAATGCTCAAATTCAACCAAAATACCTAGATTTGTTCAAAAATCATTTTAAATCATTTCAAATTACCCAAATTACCCAAAAATTCCAAAATTACTAAAATACCCCAAAAAATTTGCCAAAATTACAAAAATACCCTTGGCACCCTAAACTTTCCCAAAACATTCAAAATCACTTCAAATGTTTCCAAAACCAATTTGGACCCTCCAATTGAACCAAATTTGACCAATTTGACCATTTTGACCAAAACCCCCACATTGCCTTTAAAGGCCCAATTTTCCTAAATTCACCTCAAATGTCCATCAATTTGAGCCCAATTCCCCTCAATTTCAATTCTAAACTCAAATTAATATTTCACATAACCAATATAAACCAAATCTAAGCCTAATTAGCCCCTGCTTTGAGCTCAATTTTTGATCTAAATCAAACCCCCAATTTTGGTCCTATGACCTAACTTACCTAATTGAACCCCATAGCCTACTTAATTTGCTCCAATTTGAATTCTAAACTCTTCATAACAATCCTATACATCAAATTTGACCCTCAATTGGCCTTGTTAAAGCCTCAATTGCACTCAATTTTGACCCAAATCCAGAAATCCCCAAATTTGCCCCAAATTTGTTGTCTCCAAATTCCACCAAATTGAATTCCCTAACACCAAAATTGACACCCAATTTAAGTTGAAAACTCTTCATGACATTCCTATGGACCATTTCCAACCATTAATTTGGACTTAGCCCAACCTACACCCAAGTCTAGTCCAAAATGCCCAAATTGACAAAAATCCCAAAATCCTTCAAATTGAGCTTCCAATTGAACTCAATATAATTTAAATCTATCACCAAAAAATCTCCATGACAATCATTTACACAATGTTGATTAATCAATTGAGCTTAAAGTCATGGCTTGCTTAACCTAAACCCAACTTTTATTTATTTAGACCCAAATTGGACCCATGCATTAAAATTGACTTAGTTGTGCCTAAGCCACCAAATTGATGACACCACAACCACCAAGTACACCCTATGGACTAGGCTAGACCCACCTAAACCAGAAAAAAGGAGCTATGGACCAATGGTCCCTTGATTTAAAGGATTTCACCGCATATTTGGAACTTGAAATATCCCCTTCATCATTGCTTAACCTTAAGGGTTAACCATCATGAGCACCCCCTGACTTCCCTGAGCCAAGAAGTGACTGAACCCTGGCCAGCCACCTCCTCAGCCACCTGAAATATCCAGCTCAAGGGAGCCCCAAGTGTCCAAAACCCAAAATTGAACCTCCCTGACTTGGCTCACTCTCATTGGCCATTAGAGCTTTTCTTCCCTTCACCTCAGCAAGCTTTAGCACCCAACTCAAAGCCCTGAGCTCTATCAGATAGCCATGGATTTAAATGGAGCTCTCCATGGCTAAAAAAAGTGTGCTTGGAACCTTAATGAAACTCTGCCAAAATCTCACCAGAGCTTCTCCAACCATCCCAAGTGCAATCCCTTTGCTCTCAGACACTGATAGTCACCCCACAGAGCCAATTTCTTCACTGAAATTTGCCCTAAAACCAGGACAAATCTCTCCACTCCTCCACAGTGAACCAAACTCTCATTAATTGTGCACACACCATCCCCATAGTGAAAGAATTTTATTCTCCGTAAAATCCACCTCTCAAACAACCTCTAACTTAGCTCTAGACTAACACCTGAAAACCACTTTGATCAAATTCATACCTAGACCATTCACCAGGGCTTGGGACATTATCTAGAGGTTTGTTTGACCCAATCAAAGCTACCACAACCATCTGATTGAGGCCTCCCCTCTCAAAAAAAGGTATTAAACTCTAACCCTAAACCGTGCTTGTTTCGACTCTCCATACGTATTTATTCTATTTCATACCATATAAACCATATAGATGTACTCGTTTTGAGTAGATGAATGTTTAAAAATAAACCCATGTGATTTGGTTGAGTCTAGGAAGATATATTAAGGTTTTAATGTGAACGGCTCACTGGTTAGGTCACTTGGGGATGATAATGGAGAGTCATCCGATCAAACATGTATCCAATGGACGGAGGAGATCAAGTCGGACAAACCCTCAGCGCATAAAACACGGTCCGCATGGAGGCTACATGGCTGGTAGTGTCAAGTGCGGAGTAACGTGTGGAGCCTCTAGAGCGGATGAGGTTGAGGTGGCGCTGCGTGGATAAGTAGAAAAATATGAGATTTTGGAATTATTTTAATGCTAAACTTTAAAAATCCATATCTTTCTCGATAAAAATCATAAAAATAAAAGAAAAATATTCTCTTTCTCAATGAACAGAGGAGAATAATGTGGAATAGAAAGTAAATTTTTTTTCTTATTCCCTAATTTTTTATGAATTAAATACCCTTTGTAGTATTTTAATTCTCCATGATTAAATTTTATTCACCATGGCTTGAACTTTTGAGGGTTCATTCCCCATCATAGAATCCATATCTTCTGATTTTTACAAGGTCAGAGGGCATCTCTATGCTTCTATCTCTAATTTTCAAGCTAAAGTGGCCTTTTTGGTTTATTTTAATTATATAAATCAAAATATCACTTGGAAAATTATGGGTGTAATTTTGGTAGGTTTCATGTGGTTAGGAAAGTCCAGGAAAAATGTCATGATACTTTGAACTATTTTGTGAATTTCTATAATTAATTAAACATAAATAATCTGTATTAATTCATGTAAATTAAATACTTATAAAAAATTGACAAAACCAATCCCACATTATTCATAAAAATCATGTTTTTTCATTGTAAAAGTTTGAAAATTATTTGATTAAGTTCAAGTACTAAAATGGATTTTCTAAGGAAAATTATTTTTGTATAAGAAAAATTATGAAACTTGGTTTTCTTAGTTTCTTGTGATCATGGGCATTTAATAAAAATGAAATATATTTTTGCGAGAATATTTCATTTTTAAATGATATTTTGAATTAAAAATAATTAAAATAATCAAAAATTTCAAAAATATCAAAAATGGTTCAAAATGTACCTAATTGCTCCCGACTCACTTAGAATTCATTAAGACTTTTTTCATAATTTTCCTAAGTCAAAAAAAATGAATTTTTGTGGTTTAAAAGGAATTTTCTCTATTTTCTCAATAAAATAATTACATTAAATAAATTAAAAATAAAAAAATATAAAATTTGATTCTCTGAGTTTCTTGAACTTAGATAAGTCTATTAAAAATATAAAAAATATTTTTTTAATTAAAATATTACTTTATGTTTAATTTAATCATTGAAATTAGTTAAAAAGTAAATAATAATACTAATTTTATTTGAAAAAACATGAAATCTTGCCTAAGTGTTTCTCTAACCTTAGGAAACCTCTAATAATTTTTTTCATAAATAAATATTTTATTTTGGAAAGCTAAATAAATCAACTTTTGAAAATCCTATTTTCTAAATTTAAATAATTATCAAAATTAAATTAAAATTTTTAGAGGTCCACATGTTCTCCTTTAACATTATAATTACCTCATGTATATGACACTTTAAATCTTTAAAGTTATTTGAGTTTTGCTTAATGAGTTATGAGGTGAAGTGCCCAAGGGCAAAGTGGTAATTTTAGACTTCGGTGTCATAATCAAAATTTAGGATTAACCAAGATAAAGTTGGTAATTTTGATCTTAATGAATTTGTTTGGATGATTGAAACACAATGGGATTAAAAGGAAGAAACCCACTCACTACCTTTGCATAATGTCAACAAGATTATAAATCTCCTAATCTTCATGAGTTGGAAGTTAATTGAAACCAAATGATTCTTAAGTAAGGGGCTTAAGCTAGAAAGATGATGATTTACTTCTCTTAAGCCTAAAGTTGAGGATGATTTGACTATTTGATAAGGATGCACATCATTTAAAATAAAAACTTGGATGACCACCATTTCACCCATTGTGATTGTTAAAGGCTTAGTAGTGGCCTGAGCTCAATATCTAAACTCAATTGATTGGATTTAGAAAATGATATGATTGAAAAATAACATCGACAAACACTACAAGTCTATATTTTAAATGACCTAAACTTGCCTCAGAGGCACTCACTCACATAACTCTTAAATGAAACATCAATTGATTAATTCAGTGTCCTATTATTGAGATAATTAAATTATCAAGTTTCACTGAGTAATGAGTTAGTCACACTTCATCCTCAGATGATTAATAGAACAATATGAAAAGTTCAAAACGAACTCAAAATAATTCAAGAGAGCCTTAAATTGGTTCAGGGTCATTCCCTCAACACTTTGAAACCTTCTGGATATTTTGAAGAACAAATTGAACCTATTATATTTTGTTCTAAAACTATCCACTAGGATCTTCCAAAATCCAATAAAATCATAGCCTGGGATTTGGTAGCTAAACCTTCATGTACTCTTGCTACTTAAGCTTTCTTGCATCATTATCTACATATCTTATAAGTACTGACCTTTCAGGTGGTAGAACGAGAAGACTCGCCAGGTACGCATTTACAATTTGGAGTGTCGTCTTTTCTTATATTTTCCGCACTGTACTTATATACTTATAAAACTTGCATGTTAAATAACGATCTCACCCTGCATGAAAACCAAAATTCCTAGGATAGCCATAAAACCAAAATAAAGCTAAAATCAACCAAGATAAAATTCACCGCCACAATATTCAAAATATAGACAACTCAAAATTTAATCACAAAAACACAAAAAAATAACAATTGCAACTAAATTAAGACGTCTCTATCGGATGATCGAGAATCTCTCGGATGAGGTAACCTACGGTTGCTAACGAGGCTTCCCACGGTTTAAATAAAAATTTGGAACTCATTAAGTTGAGTTTAGTAAATTCATTTGGACTAAGTCAATCCAATAGAAAATAGTGGTACCAGAACGAGGGAACTATAGGATCCTAACCAGTGTCATTCTAATCAACTTTAATATTTTCCATAACATGTAAAGAACCATAACCATAGGGACATTTGATTTGACATTATAACCTGACACATTAGAAAACATAAACTCGTCATGATGAGGAGATTAGAGCTAGCTTTGTGAGCAGCACAACCATCTTCAACAACAATAGGACCTACAACAACATATCTTTCTTTAGAATTAAATAGCCAAGTCATAGGATCTCGATGTTAT
Organism: Phalaenopsis aphrodite; assembly: GCA_003013225.1. Lineage (NCBI taxonomy): Eukaryota > Viridiplantae > Streptophyta > Magnoliopsida > Asparagales > Orchidaceae > Phalaenopsis > Phalaenopsis aphrodite. The sequence goes on from NEWO01002646.1 coordinate 28,526, forward strand.
TTGCTTATGCAACATAAATTCTCACCTTATATTTAGGCTTTTGTATAGCTCTGTTATATAATATAAGCCCTAAATCGTCTTAGGATTCTGAGGTTGTCGTTCATTACAACCTAAGTCCTCACATCTTTTAGGTTATTTGTGTGATCATTTCACACAAATGTAAGCCCTAAATAAATAAAATTGGCAGGGTGAAACACTCAAATAATTTCTCCTCAAAACTAAAGCCAAAAAATAGGATAGCTTAGAAAGTCATCGAGGTTCTCCTCCGGATCTATGACATCCTCTAGTTCTTCCTCCTTTAGATTCTACAATAAATGTTCCGAATTTGAGCCAATCCATTTTCACACCTCTTTGTCTGATCTCGTTGAAAGTCCTTTCTTTTTGACTTATTTGAAGATAACATTTTCTGATTTTTATCGACAGTTTTCCTAGGTCACTTCGGTTATCTAAGATGTAATTAACTATAGGGGCTTGCCCTTATAGTAAGTTTTTTCCAAACCCAGCTTAATATAAACCCTATTTAATTTTTTGTATTAAATAGTGAAACTTGTCGGCAAATTAAATAGTTTTGCAGACCAAACGGATGTCATATATTACTTAGTTTATTTGATCGAGTCTCATCCTCAAGTCTTATGTTTATCCTTCGAGATAGATACATGGTTTGAGGTAAAGTGCTCTTTCATTTAAACTATGAAAATTATGGGGT
>NEWO01002652.1:4789-19703 GCA_003013225.1 Phalaenopsis aphrodite
TAAAGTGAAGAAAGTTAAGTAATTTTGACTTTAAGAACAGGATAGTGAAGTTCAAAATTATTAAAGTATATCCAATACTCACTTGAAAAACAAAAGAAAAAAAAGGATTTGAATGATTTTGAATAAAAAAAAAGGAAGAAAAGGAAAAGAAAATAAAAAAAAGAATGTGAGGAGAAGCTTGAGGAGAAGTCTAATAAAAAATTGGCTTCAATTGAATCTACTTAAGGAAAAGGCTTTATTACATTTTCTAAACTTGTATTTAAATATTAGTACTTTTACTAGTAAAGTTTTCATGAAGTTCTTTTTCATATGAATATTCTAAGTATCCTTGATATGACAATTTACAATTCTTCTTGAAATGAATAAAGATTAAAAAATCTTATATTTGATTACTGAGTACTCTTAGACATAGAATTTAAATATAAGTTATTAAAAGGTTTTGCTTAAATTTATTGTTTTATTTATGAAACTAAAGTATAGAATTTTATAAGTTAATCTCTATCTTAAGTCATAATTTTATGTACTAAAAGGGTTACTTGAGGACAAGTAAAGTTTAAGTTTGGGGGATTTTGATACGCATAAAAATTACTTACATTTTTATATATTTTTAATGCTCAATTTTAATGATTTTTAATGATATTACACTTTAAAGGAAGCTAATTTGCATATTTTTTTGTTTCATGTACAAGAAATGGAATTTTGGAGAAAATGAAGCTAAAATGGTGCAATTTGGAATAAAAACGAGCAGCAAAGAAAATTCTGACTTGACACAATTTGATATGTCTTTCTATGCTTAATCTACTTTCCATTTCTCAATTTTTTTTAATGAAATTACACTTTGAAGAAAGGTTGTTTTCATGCATATTTTGTAAGAATATCTGTTAGGAGCGAAACACAATTGAAACAGGGCAAAATGGAGCTGAAACGAAGCCAAATGAAGCAAAATGATGGAGTTGCTGCAGAGTGGTGCATGATGCACCAAACCGGCGCATGATGCGCCAAAATTTAGAGAACATGCACATGATGCGCTAAGGCTGACTTTTTGAGGATTAAGGTGGTTTGGGATGAATATTGGTTGAATTTTCGAAGGGACACTTGTTCTAAATACCCTTTAGAGTGATTCAATGCATTTAAACATTTTGGAAGGCTCTTTTATGAAGGGATATGTCTCTTGGATCAATGAACATGTCTTTTTAATGCAAAAGAGCTAACTTTTGAAGAGAATTTTTTAGGAAATTTTGAATTCTTTTTGGAGGGAGTCAGCCTTTTATAAAAGAGAGGGAAGTCTAGAGCTTAAAGAGGAGTTTTGAGGGAGTGAGTTTTTGTGGTGTGTGTGTGAGTGTGTGTGTGTGTGGCGTGAGAGTTAGAGGAAGGGCTTGGAGATTTTCTTCAAGGAATGTAAGAGGAGCGGGAGGGTGACAGATTTCTTCTTCATTACACTTCTAAGAAAGAATTGAGAGTGCTTGTAAAGAGAGAAAGACTTGAAGAGAACTTCTATGGATTTGCTTGGGAAGAATTGTGAGATAAGTTGTGTTCTTTTCTTTCTTTGTTTTGTAAACTAGTTTTTATATAAAAAATCTGTGTTTTGTCGTATCCTTCTCATGAATTTTGAGTAGTCTTTTTTATCCTTCACCCTACTTTAAGATATGTTTTTGTGAAGAATTGAGTTTTGTTTTATATGGTTTTCAATGTCAATAATTTAAAATGATTTGAACTCCGATCTTCATTTACTTTTTGATCTGACCAATTGAAATGTTAAAATGTGTTGAGAAGCATATGTTTTGAAAGGGTTATGATTTCTACAACATGGGAAGAATCACATTTGATTTCATGGGAGAGTATTTCAGCCTTAGACTTTGGTGTAAATAAATAGGGAAATATAATTTGTTGGATGCAGAATTGGAGATTTTTAGGTGACAGATTAAAATCCCCAATTTAGTCCAATTGATTGGAAACTAAGGCAAGATTGTTAGCCCTCTCATGAGAGAATAGTGGGAGCTCTAGAGTGGCAGCCAGTATCCTCCAAGCCTAACCATGAAATTAGGGAACAAACTCTGGATTAGTTAATATTCTTTATGCACTTGGAAGAGGGTAAAGAATAAGATTGCTCCAATTAGTACAAAATAATTTTATGTATTTTTTAAAGGATTTTAATTTCTTCATAATTCATATACTTATTATAAAGGGCAAGGATGTTTTCTTAAATTTGAACACTTCATCACAAAAATTTGTTTAGTTTTCATATGTTTACTTTTTTAGTTTTGATATTAATTTAGTAAACTTAGTTCTTTTAGTTATATTTCTGTTAACATTCATTAAACCCATTTTAAATTGTTTTTCTTATGCTAATTTTTATAGTTTGCATATTGTTATAAGAACTTTCATCTTCCAAACTAATGCTTGATAGTAGTAGACTAGAATTAGCCAAAGAAATTTCTTACCGCACTTCTCTGTGAGACTGATACTGGTGATTTTAAAGAAAGCCCTATATTAGTTGAAGTGATTTGTGTACTTGCGTAAAACCACTAGTGTGTGAACTATTTTACATATTTTAATGACATTTTTATTTTGCATATTAAATACATAATATAAATTGGGTCAAGTTTCTGGCCATATTTTTTAAAGCAAAATTGATGCGTGTTCACCTCACTTTTGGTTCAGGATTAATTTTTCCTCTTTAGTAGCCTAAGGTCTAGCCATAGGACTTTCCTATTGACTATTCTTAGAAAGCTAGACAAGGAACCCTCACCATTAGAAATTCTACAGTCCACTTTAATCAGCTTGAAGTTTCACATATTGGTCTAACCTCTAGCACTTAGTAGGTGGGGTCATTAAGGGGGAACTCAAGATGAGTCACCCTTAGGACTGTCGGACCTTAGGTTTGACCATGGGTGTTGGTCTAGGGCTTAAGGTACATACTTGCACTCACAATCATTCACTATCCTAAACTTAAACTTCTAGACTTTGATCNGGACTGTCGGACCTTAGGTTTGACCATGGGTGTTGGTCTAGGGCTTAAGGTACATACTTGCACTCACAATCATTCACTATCCTAAACTTAAACTTCTAGACTTTGATCCCTTAATACTTTTAGGAGACTCATGTAGGTGGTCCCCTAAACCCATTAGCCCTAAGCTATGGTTTGGCTAAGATCACTACATAGAGGACCCAAAATGGGGTTTTCATTGGTCCATGGCGTATTGATGGTGGTTGGTACTCTAACTCTAACAAGATACCCAACTTATCTTTTTGCCCCTAAATTCCGCAAAATTACCTAGATACCTTTAGGACCTCAAATTTGGCCAAAATTCCTAAATCTACCCAAAATACCTAACTTTTTCAAAAATCATTTCAAACACCTTGATAACACCCAAACTACCCAAAATCACCAAAATTGGCCAAATTACCAAAATATCCCTCCTTATCCTAAATTCCAAAAATTCTAAAAATTCTCAAAACCTCACCGGAAATACAAGAACCGTCTACAGAATTTAGTCTGAACTGCCTTTAAGACTTCCCTATGTGCAAGAACTCTAAAATTACTGTCGCCATGGGACTTGCTAAACCTACTATCCTCACTGCTACTAAGGGGGAAGAAGTAATGATTATTGAGGATCTGGCTAAGGGATTAATATCCCACCACCTGTGTTTGAAATTGGATCAAGTTCAAGGACTGTACCGCTGACCCGAACGCAAAAGAGGAACTGCAAAGAAGACTTCAAAGATCCATCAAAGCCCAGGCTCCCAAGGAGACACCCGTTGAGGAGGAGCCTCATCAAGTTGAAGAAGTGTTACCAAAAATTTATCCACTCCTACGAGGAAGTATATTCCATCCTCTAACGGATACCGATGGATATGAGATTATCCAGAGAATCGCCGCCGCATTACCACCACTTCATGGACATGGTGAGGAGAGAAAGAAGTTCACTCCTATCACCCGAGTTAGTGCAGTTTTCAAAAGGCTAGCTACCAAAGAAGGATGTCCAATTAGCGAGTTACTTGAACGATTAGGAGATGCAATTTCCCCTTGCATGAAAAAGAATATTTTGAAGGGCGTTAAATCTACCAGACAGTCATACAAGACAACTGGAGAGCCACCTATTCGCATCCCCATTTGGTTCCGTTTAGGTAACAGAGTTGATAACACAGTGATTACTACTGATTATACCGCCACCAGGACCACAGCTCATCAACCGGTTAAGTCGAGATCGGGTCCAAAAATCTTACCCGTCACCCATTATAGAGATTTTTCTACAATCCCGAAGGCAAAGACAAGATGATTACCTGGGACTATAGCCGGTCTACACCACGGGGAGCATACTTTCCCTCAACATACTAATGTTTCTACTAAGACACTTCGTCCTGAGACATCATCGTCGAAAAAGAAAAAGGTATGGGTACCCAAGGTCTCTGCACCGATACAGTCCGGTGAACCCGTGGGATAAGAACAGGAAATGAAATCAGGGTCTGAACTATATGACATCGTTGCAATAATAGCAAGCGAGATGGAGGAAAAAGTAGAGGATGTCCATCAGGTCTTAAAGCGATCAAGGAATCAATAATTGAAGAGAATATTGAGAAACTCAAGATCAAGATTTTCGAGTTAGCTCGAGAGCACGGAGTTTTCATCGATAGTAATGATGAAGATTTTGATTACAAATATTACTTGGAGGAATATTTCATAGATGTCCATGTAAATGAAAAAAGATCCGCCACATCTACGCGCAAGGGTCAACCTCACACCGAAGAGAACGCCATAGATGAGTTGCGTAAGGTTGTTCTCCTAATGTATGAGCAAGTTAGTCTACTAGAGAAAAGAATAGAAGAGATGACCACAACCATGACTGCTGAGGCCACCATTCAGGGGAAATCACAAGCGCCGCAATTGGCTTCTTCAGAGATCAATCAGTCAGAAATCATATACATCATAGATGAAAGAAGAGAGGTTACTTCAGCATATAGAGATGAACAACATAGAAAGGATTATCCATCAGGTGCTATACTAGAAAAGGAATTTAAGCAAATGGTTGAACAAGCGCGAGATGCTTTAACCCAATCTAAAGGTGGTGCATTGGTTCTAAAGGGTAGACCTTACCTAGAGGAATTTGATGTTTTGCCTTTCCCCAAGGGTTTTGTGGCCCCAAACTTCAAGATATTTGATGGGACTGGGAATCCTAGACAACATATAGCACATTTTCGAGCCAGTTGTGGCAACATGAGAAATAGTGAAGCTCTACTCTTCCAGCAGTTCGTCAGCAACATGTCAAGAATTACTTTCGACCGGTACACTAACTTGCCTAACGGGTTAGTTAAAACATGTTTTGAGTTGGAACATCTATTTGTGAAAAGATTTGCTGGGGCACAACTTCATGTGTCTGTTGGAGAGCTCATGATGGAAAAACAAAAGCCTAGTGAAACTTTGGTGGACTATATTTTGAGGTGGAGAAACCTTAGCATGAAATGTGAACCTCAGCTACAGGAACATCATGCGATTGAAATTCTACTCAAGAGCATTCATAGGCAAGTAGCTTTCATGCTCAAGGGACTCACCATCAAATCCTTTCAGAAGCTACTAAGTAAAGCCAGCAGTCTTCAAAAAGAAATCAAGCACATGGAGCCACACGAAAAGGCTAAGGTGTCCAGAGTGTTTGAAAAGAAATCAATAGTAGTAGCGACCATCGACAAAGGAAAGCAGCCGATGAAGATATATGCAAAAGAGCCTCGCTAGTCTTCGTTACAGTATGCTCGAAAATAGAGTAGTCAATCGAACCAGCGACCTACTCAAGAGGGATCACCTCGAACAAGGGATAAGAAAATGTCAGGGTGAGGTAAAACTGTGTATTCTTTCAAAGATGAAGCTATACCTAAAATATTCAAAAGTCCGATAAAGAAACCGGAGTTCAAACTGCTAGATCCGAAGAAGCCCAAAGGGGTGGATAGGAAGAATGAACCAAATTATTGCCCATACCACCGGTTGCTTGGGCACACTATAGAAAAATGCTTCGTCTTTAAAAACTAGCTCAACAACAACCTTATAGAAGGGAACATAACAATTCCGAAAGAATATTTAAGAGAACCTAAAAAAGGTTCCATAAATATGATTTTGGTCAGGTCAATCTCCCCAATCGATCCGTATGCTGGAACAAATGGATGGAGTACAACTTGGGATGAACTCAAGAGGATCTTCAATCAAATACAGGATCCATCAAAACAATCTTCTGCATATACCAGAGAAGAAGAATGGAATAAGGTTTGGAGCAGATCAACCAAGAAAATACTGAACAACATCCAGTCTGCATCAAAGCGAACCTCCTTTCAGGGTCTGCAGCATACCAAGCCCGAGATGAAGGTTTCGTCAAGAGAGCCATCATCGTCAAGGACAAAGAACAAGAAGAGAAGCATCACTACAAAGATTGATAGCACGAGGGGTAGGATAGGGGCTACCTCTACTAGATTAGTTGTCTCAGATTCAAGGAAGAAAATACTCAAACCCTTGACTTTGTATCATTATCTTTTTATCCCTCTAGGATCATATGAAAATAATGATTGTGATTTTAGCTACATTTTAACTATTTCTGTTTATAATAAAACTAATTATCACCAATCTGACTTCGATCTCGATCCTCAAATCGTACTCAAGTCTGATGAACTCATTGTCAAGTCCAAAGAAGACATCAATGATACCGTTTACAACACCACCAATAATGAGGAACCAATTCTCGAGCATCATGGTACACCTTTTACCATCAATTTAGATCTTTCCTACAAAACGGAGGAGGCAACGTAAGATTCAACAATGATATCTCAAGAAGAAGAAATCACAGAGGTTAATTTGAGGAGCGAAAAAAGTGTTACCACCAAGAACAACTCCAAAAAATAAAGGAAAGCAGATAATGACTCAAGAGGAGATACCCCCGCCTCCACCAGTGGAAGAACTGCATGATCAAGACAAAATCGAAGGATCATACAAAGTAGACTACAACGTGCTAGCTCATCTTAGGAAGTTGTCGACCCGATTAAGTATCTAAGAAGCTCTGATCCTGTCAAAGGAGATGAGAGAGTTTCTGGTTACACCTTTGCTTGACCCAAAAATTTGCTTAGCTCAGTTGGCTAGTACATCCTCAGATGAAGTTTGTTCGTTGAAAGAACAACATGGGGCAACCTTCACAGACAAAGACTTGTTGCTCGGTACCTCCGACCACAATCGTCCACTCTATATCTCTGTCAACATCCGCCAATTTGTGTTGTCCAGAGTTTTAGTAGATCATGGAGCATCTCTTAACTTGATGAGCTTAAGAACATTGGCCTATTTGGATATTGAAGCTCAAGAGCTTATGACTGATAAAATGATTTTAAGAGGATTCAACCAAAATGGAGAAACAGCCCTTGGATCAATTACATTACTTATGAAGGTTGGAGAAGTCGTGCCAACCACTAAAGTTCATATCATCAATGTCGAGACCTCTTTTAATGATCTGTTGGGTCGACCATGGATTTATGAGCACAACATGGTTCCATCATCTCTACATCAGTGCATTAAATGCTGCAAAGATGGTCAAGAAAATTGCATCAAAGGAGACCTACAACCATTTTCAGTACATGAATTTGATATCCATGAAGATGTTTTCTACTACACGCCTCCAAAGAGGACTATCTTCTCTTGTGAAGTTATCACAAACAAAGATAAAGATTCAGAAGAGTTACAAAGAGCGGGCCATTCAACTCTGCTTCAACAATCTTTCACCACTCCCTTACAACGAGTTGGTGAAGGTTCTTTTAGTTCGCGCACCCGAGGTCGAGGCCGAGGAAGTGGATGAGGAAAGATCAATTTAATTGTTAAACAGACTAGGCCAACCATCAATGTTGGTGATGAAGACAGTTCTGAAGATGAGATAATGATGACAAGATGGAAGAGACCTCAGTACAAGATATCCTCAGAAGATACAGAGAAAAATGAATACAAAATAATGTATGATCGGATAAACCACTATGTGAATGTTATGACCCTTACTCCAATTCTCCCTCAAAAGGTCGAGAGTTTAGAGGTCTAGAAGTCCATAGTGTTGGTTCAAAGCCGACCAAATTTTACCATGCTTCTACCTCTACTGAGCTTGAAAAACATGTAAATTTGGATGATGATTCTAATGAATTAATGGAATTGCCTATTGGTTACTTATCTCCTTGTGTTCAAAAGTTAATTCAATGGGGACACTTACCAAAACAAATGTCAAAAGATAAATTTAAACTTTTTGAAAAATTATGGAATGATAAAAGTCAAACTCCAAATTCAGGATATGGTACAGTCGGACGAGTCGATGATTCTGAATTTTGCATGGTTGTTACTGGTGAGTCAGAAGAGGATTGCCTCAATATAGAGAATGACTCTACTGATCAACTAATAGAAGACGCTCCCCCATAATTTGAGGAGGAAATTAAATCTATCATTGATGAAATGAAAGAGATTAACCTTAGGACTGAAGAACAACCACGACCTACATTTATAAGTTCTCTACTCAATGACGAAGAATCTGCAGAATTGATTAAATTATTAACAGAATTCAAAGATTGCTTCACATGAAGCTACGACAATATGTCAGGACTGTCCGCAGAGGTTGCAGTTCATAAACTCGGGGTGGACAAGAATATAACCCCAATAAAACAACCTCCCAAGAGAATGCGCCTTGAAATAGAGCAACAAGTCATCACCGAGGTGAAGAAATTAATAGACACTGACTTTGTGAAAGAAGAGCATCACCCCATGTGGTTAGCTAACGTTGTACCTGCTAAGAAGAAAAATAGACAGATCCATGTTTGTGTCAATTTCAGGGATTTGAACAAAGCATGACCAAAAGATGAATTTTCACTACCCATACCAAAGATTATGGATCACTTCAACACATGAAATTTTCTCCTTCATGGACGGATCATCGGGATACAACCAAATCAAGATGGCTCCCGAGGATGCAACACTTACAGCCTTCAAAACACTGATTGGAATTTTCTGCTACACACTGATGTGTTCAGCCTAAAGAACTCTGAAGCAACTTATCAGCGCGCAATGACGAAGATTTTTGACGACCTCATTCATAACCAAGTAGAATACACCGTGGATGATTTGGTCATCAAAAGTAAACAAAAAATTGACCATTTATACGATTTGAGGATCGTGTTTGAAAGGTTACGATGATATGACCTTAAAATGAATCCCTTAAAGTGCGCCTTTGGCGTTACCTCTGGGAAATTTCTAGGATTTGTTGTCTGTAATCGGGGAATCGAGATTAACCCGGATAAAATTAAAGCTACCTTGGAAATTCCTCCTCCTAAAACCTTAAAACAATTATGTTCCTTCTAGTGGAAGTTGGCATATCTGAGATGCTTTATTTCTAATCTCTCAGGTAGGTGTCATCCTTTCTCGACATTAATTAAAGAAGACGTCAAATTCATTTTGGAAGAGAAATGCCAACGGGCTTTCGAAGATGTTAAAAAATAATTAATGACACCTCCTATTTTAGCAACCCCTATCCCAGGGAAACCATTGATACTTTATACCGCGACCTTAGACGATTCTCTTGAAGCCCTTTTAGCCCAAGTCAATGATGAGGGTAAGGAAAATGCACTCTACTACTTTAGTCGTCACCTAATACTGGTAGAGATAAGGTATCCACCTATTGAGAAGCATTGTCTAGCATTGATTTTTACCGCCCAAAAGCTTAGAAGTTATATGCTTTCTCATAAGATTACCCTGCTCTTGAAAGTTAATCTGTTGCAATATCTGATGACTCGACCAACACTCTCCGGACATTTAGCAAGATTGTCAATGATCTTATTGCAATTTGATATAACTTTTGTTCCCCTCCGTGTTATCAAGGGACAGATACTGGCAAAATTTCTCGATGCACACTCACTCTCAGCTGGGTCCTCTCTCAACGATGAGTTACCAAACAAGCAAATACTACCAATGGAATTTTCCAGTGAGCAACGCTGGGAAATTTACTACGATGGCACTTCATCGGCCAAAAAAGGCAAAGGATGAGGCACAGTTATACCATGCAAAGCAAGGATCGGTTTGTTCTTTATCATGCCATATAAGGGTATGTTGAGGTTCTCATACCACCTGATAGAGTTGTGCACCAACAATGAAGTAGAATATGAAGCGTTAATCACCAGATTGGGAATAGCAATCTCAATGGATATAACAAACAATGTCATCTATGGTGACTCCCAACTCGTCATCCAGCAAGTCTTCGGACAATACAAAATTTTGAAACCAAGATTAGCAGAATATCATTAGTACACAATGAAGTTGTTGGAGGATATCTCTGATGTGACTTTCTACCGGCTTCCTAGGGGAGATAATGCCCATGCTGACGCTCTAGCAAAACTTGCTAAGGAGCTAGCGTGTCCCCCGGAGGATTCCACTGAAATCACAATACAAGAAAGATATTTCTTGTTATAAATTGACCTCAAAACCTTATACAAGCTTGGAAAATGAGAAAAAATAAATACAATTACAAACATCAATGAAGATTGGCGCAAGCCATTAATAGAATATTTACATACTGGAAAACTGTCAGAAGACAAGTCTGAAGCACACCATATCACAAGAAGGTCCATGTCTTACGCCCTGTGGGAAACGTTCTATACAGAAGATCAGTCAACCAGATGTGGCTACGGTGTTTGAGTTAAGTTGAAGCACAGAATATTGTCAAAGAAGTACATGTCGGATTGTGTAGCACTCACCAGTCAGGGCCACAAATGAAAATGAAGATCAAAAGACTCGGGTATTATTGGCCAACAATGATGTCCGACTGCATGGATGCAACCAAAAAATGTCATCAATTCCAAGTGCATGGGGTGGTCTTACACCAGCCTCCGAATGTGCTACACCCAACTGTCGCCCGTGGCCATTCGAATGTTGGGGCAGATACATCTTCCAAAGGACACAGGTTTATAGTTGCCTCTACATATTACTTCTCCAAATGGGCAGAGGCAGTACCGTTACGTGAGGTTATGACACAACACATCCTTCAATTTTTTAAAAGCCAAATTGTTTATTGTTTCATAGTACCGTGAAGAATAATTTCCGACAATGGGACAGCTTTCAGAAGCATAATGATCAACAATTTAGTCAAAAGACATGGGATATATTGTAGATACTCTACAATTTACTATCCCATAGAAAACGGTCTGGCTGAAGCCTTCAACAAAACATTGGTACAGATTTTGAACAAAACACTAGATGAAAACAAAAGAGATTGGCACAAAAAACTATTAGAAGCCTTGTGGGCATATTGGACGACTTTTAGGACTCCCACTCAGTGTACACCCTATATGCTTATGTACGGATTTGAGGTCGTGCTACCACTTTATTATAGGAGATAGTGGATCTACCTGGCAAAATGTCTATGACCGGGTCCAAATTTTGTAATAAAAATTTTAAGCATTGGGACTCACAAAATTTAAACAAAATTCATACATAAAATAAACAATTCATTTCACTAAAATAAGCTTAAATTTACCTCAATAAATACTTTATTTTGTTCTTATTCATTCCAAGTTTCGGCCCACTGACGTTTTTCCTGTCATCTGTAGAAAAATGTCGGGACAGAGGCTAATCTTTGCTTCCAAGGATGGCTGGAGCCTTGCACTAAATGTGGAGATGGCACTGCAGGGCAGTACCATGGACTTCAACATGGACTTTAACCAGGTTGACATGGACTACGAAGGTCCTCTCATGAATGTAATCAGCTGTAGGGAGAAAGGGAGATTGCCTTCCCTGCCGAGGGTTACCGCCAAAGATAATGAATCACGCAAAGGCAAGAACGTGATAATAGAGAAAGATCCAATGGAAGGGCCCAGCAGTCTGCCCTCCATGGTAGCTACACCAGCTGGAGGTTTAGTAGCTGCCAATAACGAACGACTACCAGATTCTTGGCTTTGCAGGATGCAATGCAGAAACGCTAGCTACAAGAAACAGAGGGCTTTTCTACGAGAAGAAGGCAGACTTCAGAGAGAGACAAACAACTTACTCACCCATATTTCTGAGGGGCATATTTATGATCCAGACATGAAAGAAACTTCTACCGGCCGACCTACCATAGATGAAGAACTGAGGTTCATAACGTAGCCAGAGACACCTTCAGCTTCAGATGTTTTATGCAAGGGTTGCCCAACGTGCAACGCTGAAATACCTGCAGGGACATCAGCCACAGGGGCGTTTGTAGAATGCCCAGATTGCAATATTCTACATTTACAATGCTTTAGTACATTGGAAGAGTATACCTTCAGCACTGATGGGTCTCAGACTTTAGATTTTATGATGGATGAGCCATACGTCCCACTAGGGATATATTAGTATATACCATGGAGCCCAGGGGCGTACATCCCGCAAGATGCCAAGTCTTTTGTTCCAGATCAGTCAGCGCTAGTTTGGGTTTCCTGCTGATGTTCAGAGGGAGGAACACCCGTGACAACTACCTGCTTCTAGTACGATGGAGTACTACAAAATAAACAAAGTAAATAAAAGAGAATTTCAATTTTATGAAGAAGTCCAAGGAAGAATTGTCAACATACTAGAAGGCCTGGAGCTGTATACCAGGGTTTTCTCCGAGAGTTATGAAAGAAGCAGCATCAACTGCATCTTCGATTTGATGGATAGAGGTCGAGCAGGCCTTCTCATGGAAAGAACATACTCTGAGCCGAAGAAATGGATGAGAGAAAAAGCAAGAATCAACATTCAATGTTGATGTTATAATTTTACAAATGAAACACAGGGAAATCCGCCAGGGATCCTTAGACATGACCAGGTAGATCCACTACCTCCTATAATAAAGTGGATGATCAAGAAAATGGTTAGATGGAGCATACTTCCAGCTACCTGCATCCCAAATAGTTGTATCATCAACATATATGATGAGGGAGACTCCACACCTCCTCACATTAATCATCATGATTTTGTAAGACCCTTCTACACGGTCTCATTTATGAGCAAGAGCAATATATTCTTTGGGAAAGAGATTGACATTGTCAGCCTTGGTGAGTTCATAGGAACTATAGAGATTTCGCTACCTGTTGGTTCAATTTTGGTTCTGAAAAGAAATGCGGCAGATGTTGCCAAACATTGCATTCCAGGGGTACGACACCGTAGGGTGTCCGTGACCTTCCGTAGGATGGATGATAGCAAAATATCAAATGGATTTCAACCAAACCTGGAACTGGAAGAGCTACTACCATACGAGCTATGAGAGGGTTGTACATATAAGTACATGCAAAGGGAACTCTTATCCTAGAGCATGGCTTAGAAGGTCTGCTCGATTAGGAGCTCGTCGTACCTGATACAGAAGGTTAGAGGGTTCACTTTCCTTTTTTATAGCAACATGATATGTATCTGATATACTCAGCCTACAATGTATTCATAGCATGAGATGATATGGATGACTTTAACATGGACTATATATTGTATCTTTTTAGGCATTAGCCTATGTTTGATCTGTGACATCTTTATTGGAGCAGATTAATGGAAATTTCTCTTAGAAATGTGCCTTTTTGTCAGTTGTCTTTTTGTGCAATGTATGGAAGCCACAAACCATGTGTTGGTTCAGAATTTCAATGAATAGAGAATGAAACAACAAATCTTTAACAATGAATAAAATTCAAATACAAATAATCACAAATGAATAAACAACACAACAAATTTCTTTTGAAAATCAACCAATTAAAACTTAAACTTTTAAAGACATAGTTTGAAAATTTTAAATGTGATAAAAGCAAGAAGAGAAGAAATTGAATCTGTTGAGAGGATTCTCTCAGTTTCAGAGTTTCTTACTCTTTGTGCCTGCAGGACAACCATCTTTATCTGCATTAACTCTCTTCACATCCCCTCAAAATTTCACATTCTGCACAAAACCCCCACAAAACTCTACAAATCTTCTTCAACAAAATCAACCTTTTCACATGATACATTTATGCAAATTCAACATCACAAACTCTATGCACTGTTTTCATATGAATCTCGGAGTCAGTATCCAAATTTTGACTCCCCATATTTGAGATTGGTATAAGACCCCTTTAATGGAGCACGACAACCTATCCTTAATCTTTGAGGTTGGTCCCTGACTTTCGACTCTCTTTTCAAAAATGTTAATTAAAATTCAATTCTCATTTCTGAATCAGTACCTAAATTCAGATTCCTTCACATATTCTCATATTCTGTTCACATATTCCCCACAAATTCACATGTGTGAATCTGCATATTTTCTGCATAAGAGCACATATATTTCCTTGTCACCTCTTGGGTTGGATGTGAGTCCTAGTGCTTTCCTTCCTAACGTGAGGCACATATTTTGTTATTACCTCTTAATTTGGATGTGAGTCCTAGTGCTTTCCTTCTCAATGCAGCACATATATTCATTTGTCACCATTTTGGTTGGATGTGAGTCCTAGTGCTTTCCTTCCAAACGTGACGGACACATATTTTCTTGTTACCTCCTGAGATGGATGTGAGTCCTAGTACTTTCCTTCTCAATGTAGTACATATTCCCTTATCACCGCTCGGGTTGGATGTGAGTCCTAGTGCTTTCCTTCCTAACGTGACACACACATATTTTCTTGTTACTATAGAGTTGGATGTGAGTCCTAGTGCTTTCCTTCTTAATGTAGCACATGTATACCCTTGTCACTGCTTGGGTTGGATGTGACTCCTAGTGCTTTCCTTCCTAATGTGACGCACACATACTTTCTTGTTACCTCTTGAGTTGGATGTGAGTCCTAGTGCTTTCCTTCTCAATGTAGCACATGTATTCTCTTATCACCTCTTGGGTTGGATGTGAGCCATAGTGCTTTCCTTCCTAACTTGACACACACATATTTTCTTGTTACCTATTGAGTTGGATGTGAGTCCTAGTGTTTTCCTTCT
>NEWO01002656.1:10502-29051 GCA_003013225.1 Phalaenopsis aphrodite
CGTCGCCCGCTTCTGAAGGACATTTAATTTACATATATATATATATATATATAGTTTAGAAAAATATGAAATCAAATCGACCCCATATTTTTCATAGTTTAAATGAAAGAGCACTATAGCTCAAACCCTGTATCTATCCCAAAGGATAAATACAAGACTTGAGGGTGATGCTCGATCAAATAAACTAAGAAATATATGACATCCGTTTGGTCTACGAAACCATTTTATTTGCCGACAAGTTTCTTTATTTAATACAAAAATTTAAATAAGTTTTATATTAAGCTGGGTTCAGAAAAGCTTCCTATAAAGGCAAGCCGTTATAGTTAATTACATCTTAGATAACTAAAGTCAGCTAAGAAAACTCTCGATAAAAATCATGGAATGTTATCTTCAAAGAGGTCAAAAGGATAGGAATTTTCAATGAGATCGGACAAAGAGTTTTGAAAGGGGATGACTCAAATTTGGAATATTTATCGTAGAGTCCAAAGGAAGAAGAACTAAGGGATGTCACGGATCCTGAGGACAACCTCGGTGACTTCCCAAGTTATCCTAAGGTTTGGCTTCAATTTTGGACAGAAATATTTAAATGTTTCATCCTGCCAATTTTATTTGTTTAGGGCTTACATTCATGTGAAACAATCGCACAAATAGCTTGGAAGATGTGAGGATTTAGGTCGTGACAAACGACAACGTCAGGATCCTAAGACGAGTTAGGGCTTATATTGTACAATAGAGCTGTACAAAGGCCTAAAGATAAGGTGAGGATTTATGTTGCATAAGAAAACAACCTCAAAATTTTATGGCTTGGTTTTTTAATTCTAAAAGAAGATGTGTTGTTATAGATTCTCTTGCTATTGAAGATGGCGGTGCTGCCCATAATGCTAGCTCCAAGCTTCTCGCCATGATGAGTTTAAGTTTTCTAATGTGTCAAGTTATAATGTCCAATTAGATTTCCTTGTGGTTATGGTCATTTAAATATTATGGGGCATATTAAAGTTGATTAGAGCGACACCGGTTAGGATCCTACGATTCCCTCATTCTTGTACCATTATTTTATATCGGATTCACTTAGTCCAAATGAATTTACTAAACTCAACTCAATGAGTTTCATACTTTCATTTAGACCGTTGGAAGCCTCGTTAGCAATTATAGGTTACCACCTTCGAGGGATTCCTGATCATCCGATAGAGATATTTTAATTTAGTTGCAATTGTTGTTTTATGATTTTTGTGATTAAATTTTAAGTTATCTTATATTTTGAATGTTGTGGAGGTGAATTTTATCTTGGTTGATTTTAGTTTAAGTTTTGGTTTTACGGCTATCCTAACAGCTTTAGTTTTCATGCAGGGTGACATCGTTGTTTAACATGTAACTTTTGTAAGTATAAAAATACAGTGTGAAAAGTACAAGAAAAGACGATTGTAAACTGTAAAAGCGTACCTGGCGAGTCTTCTCTTTCCACCACCTGAAAGATCGGTACTTTCAAGGCATGTATATATATTGCAAGGAACTTAAATTGCAAGAGTAGATGAAGGTTTAGTTAGACCAGGCTATGATTTTGTTGAGTCTCAGAAGATTCTAGTGGATGATTTTAGAACAAAAGTATGACAAGTCTAGTTTGCCCTTCAGAATGTCCAATAGATTTCAAAGTGCTCGAGGCATGACACTAGATCACTTTGAAGATCTCTTGAAATATTCTGAGTTCATTTGTGGACTTATCACATTGTTCCATTAATCATTTGAGGTCGAAGCACGACTACCCCATTGCTTAGTGAAACTTAGCAATTTAATTATCTCAATGATAGAATACTCGATTAATCAATTGATGTTTTGTTTAAGAGTTATGTGAGTGGGTGCCCTTAAGGCAAGTTTAGGTTATTGTGTTGCCCATAAGTAAGGTCAGGCCTGTAGTGTTTAAAGATGTTAGGCACCAATTAGGTTGTCTTCTAAATTCAATCAATTGAGTTTAGATATTGAGTTCATGACACTACTAAGCCTTTAACAATCATGATAAGTGAAAAGGTGATTATCAAAATTTTGATTTAAATGATATGTATTCTTATCAAATGGTCAAACCATCCTCAACTTTGGGCTTAAGAAAAGTGAATTTGCATCTTTCCGACTTAAGCCCGTCACTTAAGAATCGTCTGGTTTTAGTTGACTTCCAAGTCATGAAGATTAGCAGGATTATGATTTTGTTGATGTTGTGCAAGGGTAGTGAGTGAGTTTCTACCATTCAATCTCATTGTATTTCAATCAACCAAATATGTTTATTAAGAATTACCTATTTTCCCTTTAGTTAATCCTAAATTTTGACTAAGGCACCAAAGTCTAAAATTTCCACTTTGCCCTTGGGGCACTTCACCTTATAACTCACTAAACACAACTCAAATGACTTTGAGGGTTTAGAGTGTCATATCCATGAGGTAATTATAATGTTGGAGGAGAACATGCAGATCTCTCAAAATTTTAATTTAATTTAGATAACTATTTAAATTTAGAAGATAGGATTTTCAAATGTTAATTTATTTAGTTATCCAAAATAAAGTTTGTATCTATGGAAAAATTATAAGAGGTCTCCTAAGGTCAGAGAAACACTTAGACAAAATTTCATGATTTTTTGAATTAAGTTTTTATTACAATTATTTAATTTTTAATAAATTTCAATGATTAAATTAAATAGAAAATAATATTTTAATTACAAAAAACAATTTTTTATATTTTTAATAGACTCTTCTAAATTCAAAAAACTCAGAGAACCAAGTTTTGTATTTTTTTGATTTTTAATTTATTTATTATAATTATTTTAATGGGAAAATATGAAAATTTTATTTTTAAGCTTTTAAAATTTATATTTTAACCTAGAAAAATTAGGGAAAANTAGAAAAATTAGGGAAAATATCCTATTGAATTTTAAGTGATCAAGGGACATTTCCACTCATTTTGAACCATTTTTTTTATTTTTAAAAATTTTAATTATTTTTAATTCAAAATACATTTAAAAATGAAATATTTTCACAAAAATGGATTTTATTTTTATTAAATACCCCTAGTCACAAGGAACTCAAAGAACTAATTTTCAGAATTTTTCAAGCTTTTTTAATTTAATATAATTATTTTTATACAAAAATACAAGGTTTCCTTAAAAATCCATTTTAGTGCTTAGACTAAGTCAAATAATTTTGATATTTTTACAGTGAATAAATATGATTTTAATGGACAGTGGGGAGGTGATTTTTTCAATTTTTGATAAGTGTATGATTTACATAAATTAATATAAGGTGTATGCATTTAATTAAACATGGAAATATACAAGATGATTCAAAATATCACGATATTTTTCCTAAACTTCACTAACTACAGTAAACCTAATAAAATTATTCCCATAATTTTCCAAGAGATGTTTTGACTTATATAATTAAAATAACCAAAATGGTCACCTTAGCTTAAAAATTAGGGCTAGAAACATAGTGGTGTCCTCTGACCTTGGAAAAATTAGAAGACATTGTCTCTATCATAAGGAATGACCCCTCAAAATTTCAAGCCATGGTGAGTAATATTTAATCATGGAGAATTAAAATACCAGAGAGGGTATTTAATTCATTAAAAATTAGGGAGTAAGAAAATAATTTTTATTTTTTATACACATTATTTTCCTCTATTCACTGAGTAAGAGAATATTTTTCTTTTATTTTTATGATTTTTTCTAGAGAAAGATATGAATTTTTGAAGTTTAGGCATTTAAAATAATTCAGAAAATCCCTAATTTTCTACTTATCCACGCGGCGCCACCTCAATCTACGGCGGCTCCAAACTCAAATGCGGCGCACTCTCATTCGACGCCGCCATCCACTTCAGATGCCACGTGTCCCATGGTTCACACACCATCCACTCCTCCGATTTGATCTCCTCCGTTGGTTGGATACACGTGTGATACACACTCTCATTCAACTTGAGCTTCAATATCTTTGTCTGAGAGGGGAGGCCTCAATCAGATGGTTGTGATAGCTTTGATTGGACCCAACAAATCTCCGGATGAAGTCTCAAGCCTTGGTGAATTGTCTAGGTATGAATTTGTTCAAGGTGGATTTCAGGTGTTGGTCTAGAGCTGCCCTAGAGGCTATTTCAGAGGGGGTTTTGATGGGGAATCAACTCCTCTTGCTTTAAGGATGGTGTGTGCACAATTAATTTGAGTTTGGTGGACTATGGAGAGATGTCCTGGTTTGAGCTGAAAGTTTAAGCTCAAGATTGGGCTTACAAAGTGGGGATTAATGGGGAAAAGTGGTGGAAATGAGCTTAAGAGTTCTTGGAGAGTGTCTGAAAATAATTAGACATAGTTTCTTCAGAGATTTTGGCACTCTCCTCTCCTTGGCCATGGAAGGGCTGATTAAATAGAGGAGCTTAGGGGGATCTTAGGGCTAATTGATGGGTGTAAAATGGTGCTTAGGTGGAGGGTTGAGGAGCTCTAAAGAGCCATTGAGAAGAGCAGGCCTCTAGGGTTAAAATTGGGTTTGAATTTGAGCTTGGGGGTCTTGGTTTTAGTGTTTTCCGGCCACTAGGCCAGCCTGAATGGCCAGGGGTGGTGGCCAAAAGGTCAGGTGAGCCAGGGAGAGGCTTAATTATAATTTACTCCAAATGGTAAGTGATGATGGAAGAGATTTTTGGTTAAGGCACAAAAATGGGATAAGATCCCTTAATTTAGGGACCCATTGGTCCATAGGTTGCTTGGGTGGTTTGAGAGGGTTTAGCCTGGTCAATAAAGTGTGCTTAGTGGCTGTGGGGTTATTAATTTGGTGGCTTAGACATGGTTATGTCAATTTTGGTGCATGGGTCCAATTTGGGTCAAAAAGGCTAAAAATTAGGTTTGGGTCAGACTAGCAATGAATTTAACCTCAATTAATTGATTAAAATTGTGTAGATGATTGTAATGAAGATTTTTGGTGAAGAATTTAAGTGATTTTAAGGTCAATTGACAGCTCAATTTGAAGGATTTTGGGATTTTTGTCAATTTTGACATGTTGGACTAGACTTTGGTCTATGTTGGGCTAAGGTTGGAGTAAGTCCAAATTGATGATTGAAAATAGTCCATAGGAATGTCATGAAGAGTTTTCAACATCAATTGGGTGTCAATTTTGGGGTTAGGGCGTTCAATTTGGTGGAATTTGGAGACAGCCAATTTGGGGCAAATTTGAGGATTTTTGGACTTGGGTTAAAATTAAGTAAAATTTAAGCTTCACCAAGGCCAATTGAAGGTTAAATTTGATGTGTATGAGTGTTATGAAGAGTTTAGGACTCAAATTGGGGCAAATTGACTAAGCTATGGGGTCATATGGTAAAAATTGGGGGTTTTGATTTGAATAAAAATTGAGCTCAAAGTATGGGCCAATCAGACTTGGATTTGGTTTGGATTGGTTATATGAAAGGTTAATTTGAGTTTAGGATTGAAATTTAGGGAAATTGGGGCCAGAGTGATGGACATTTGGGATGAATTTGGGAAAATTTGGCATTTAAAGGCAATTTGGGGGTTTTGTCAAAATGGTTAAATTGGCCAAATTGGGTTCAATTGAAGGGTCCAAATTGGTTTTGGGGACATTTGAAGTAATTTTGAAGGTTTTGGGAAAGTTTGTGGTGCCAAGGCTATTTTTGTAATTTTGGCCAATTTAGGTGTATTTTGGTAATTTTGGCAATTTTTGGGTGGTTTTGTGTAATTTGGGTATTTTGAAATGGTTTGAAGTTATTTTTGAACAAATTTGGGTATTTTGGGTGAAACTGGGTTTTTTGGGTGAAACTGGGATTTTTAGCCAAATTTGGGATTTGTGGGGTGTTTAAGGTATTTTTTGTAGGTTTGGGGGCAAAAATGTCAAATTGGAAACTTTGGTAGAATTGGGGTGTCAACCACCTTACATGAGCTATGGACCAATGAAATCCCCATTTGGGTCCTCGATGTACTGGTCTTAGCTAAGCCCTAGCATAGGGCTAGTGAGTATAGGGGACCATCTACATGAGTCGCCCAAAAGATCAAGGGATCAAAGTCAACAATTTAGGATTTAGGGTTGTTAGTGGATATAGGTGATAGTGAGTGTAGTGAGTGAACTAGCTCCAGAACAACACCCAGGGTCAACCTTAAGGTCAAACAGTCCTATAGGGACTCCCCTTGAGATCCTTCATACTGACCCCACCTACTAAGTGCTAGAGGTTAGGACCAATATGTGGGACTTCAAGTTGAGCAAAAAAGAGTTCAGAATTTCTAAAGGTGAGGGTTCCTTTTCTAGTTTTCTAAGAATAATCAACAAGAAAGTCCTATGGATAGATCCTAGGCTACTAAAGAGGGAAAACTAAACCTCAAGTAAAAGTGAGGTCAACAGCTACACATAACTCAAAATAATAGGATACATGGAAATGTTCCATATGTGATATACACAATTGACATGTGAACATACTTTCATGTAGGGACATTAAATACGTAAGTGCAAAGGCACTAATTTTTGTGCTCATGACATATAATGTTCAACTCGAGCATATAGGGACATATGCTCACGTGAGGGAAATCAATTGTGTGAATTCAAATGTTCCATCTAACATAAGCACGTGAGGACACATGCCCTGTAAGAACACATCAAATATGTAAATGCAAGTGCACTAAGCGATGCAACATGAGGTACACAATGTGATGCTACAAACAAGAACAACTCAAATTGTATGTTTTGATGCAATAATTCAAAGCCATGTATGCTTATAAACAAACATCCACGTGCTTAATCACAAGAAATTTGCAAATCACTTTTTTCATATATGCTTAATACAATCATAAAAACTCTATATAATGTACATTTTATGCAATATTATAAAAAATGGTTACATATGTATATGAAAAATGTTATTGTAAACCACAAGCAAAAAATGCACATGCCTTTTTTTGCAATTTTTCAAAGGCTCGCATGCTCATGAGAGATATGCACTTGATGATAAGAGGTATGCACATGTTCATTTCAAGATGAAACATTAGATCAAATTGATGACAAATTATCGTACCTCTGACCACTCTCATGGGTTTTTCGTTTAAATGATGGTAAGGTGCACCATCACGTTATTATGCAAGATAATATTATGCTCACCTCCATTTGTGTGACTTAACCATGATGGGTTTTCATGATGAAAACGCTCATGAACTAGAGAATGGAAAATCATAGGGGTTTTCTCCATTCTCTAGGCTCAAATCCATCAAGCCATTAAATTGATGGAGCCATCACATCAAATGCAAAATTACTATAATCTTGAATAAAATGTGTAAAGAGAAAGGGCTATTTCAAAAATCTCTTATTGATCTTGGGGATACAAGAGAAAAGTTTCATGTCCTATGATTTTCTTTAACATAAACTTAACTTATAACTTTAAAAGCATCTAAAAGATGGATTTTTTGGGAAAAAAAATAAATAAGGAGAACCGAATATCACCACCGTGACGTTTATCATAGTCTGCTCTTTGCTTTCCTGAACTCCTTCTAATGCGATGATGTAGACTTTCCTCCTAGAAAACTCAAAAAAAATTCTTTTTCTTACCACAAGAAAATATGAAGTGGTAAAACAAGATGAAGAAGAAGAAGAAGAAGAAGAAGAAGAAGAAGAAGAAGAAGAGGAAAAGAGGAAGAATATGAGGAAGGAGAAGAAGATGATGAGGAAGAAGAGGAAAAAGAAGAGGAGAGAGAGTTCTCTTGTGTTCTTTTCTTTCCAAAAGCTTTCCAAGGCTTCTTTCCACACTCTTCCAAAAATCTAACCTCTTTTTAGCCCTTAATAAATTCTAAATGGTCAGAAAACCAAAGTGAAATGAAGCCAATATACTGTCCTGATTTCAACCCTCGTTTGACCATGAAAATCATCCAAGTAGCCATATTGAAATAGGTTTTAATCCACATGGAATGCATGAAATTAGCAATTTATTTTTGTGGAGAAACAAGAGCTTTTTATGGTACCATCCCCCATCTTTCCATGTCCAAATATTGGACTCATGTGGCTTGATTTTGCCAAAAAGATCACTAAAACTAAAACCAGGAAATAGACTGGCACCTAGGTGCCCAAACTAATGCCTAAGAACATGTCTGGCTTGGAAGGCATGGGTGTGCCATCCTCTAACATGGGGGTGTTAGGCAAACCCTAATTTTGACAAAAAAATAATATCCATGGATGGGAGGATATCAATGAATGGAATACGGTCCCATACCATTCATATGAGCATCCAACATATGTAACAAAAGAAATTGATGCCAATGGACATAATAGACTAGCATAGGTGTGTTAGTTTAGACCTTAGTTTCATGCCCTTAACAAGCACTGAAGAGTTTTATGGGTATCGTGAGTTATGTAAGCTATGTATGAATGGAATATGATCCAATAAATTTCAAATAGACATATAGTATGTGCAACATCAAAATTTGATATCAATAAAAAAACCCCCAACAAATCTGATGTGCCATTAAGGCATAATCCACCTTTTGGAAGTAGATCATTTTATATCGAGCCAAGGTCAACTAGATTCTCAGCATGACATAGTCAGCTAAAATTATCTCCAACAAGAGATTTCTTGGTAATCAAAGTAACCATATAAAGTAAAGCTTTATAAATAAGCCATACCAGCTAGGTGATCTGGTTAGTATGACCGAGAAAGTGGCTAGTTAGTTAACGTAGAAGAGCCATATAAGTTGCCTCTTTTGACAGGTATCAACTAGCTGATCGAAATAATCCCATCAAGAGATAAGCACTATCAACTAGGTAAATGAGGTATCCCAGCTAAGAAACAATTGACTGGATAATAGAGGTGGTCTAGGCAATGAGAGGTTTAGATTAATGAGGTATTATCAACCATTCAAGATGCTCTCTCATAAATAACTGACCAAAGTGTTAATATGATTCTTATTGAGAAGAGCAATAAAATTTAATGAGGTGGTATGCTCGAAGTGTCCTGACTAACTTTTTTTCTAGATAAGTGAGGTGGTCTAGCCAATATAAGAATGTATTTGATGATTTATTAAATTTTTTGAGATTTCATTGCTATTGTCTTTATATGTGTGTTCAATCTATTGTTATATAGGATTGATGTTATTATTGAGTGTTATGATATTTTCTTATAGGTGTGAAAATTTTGTTTGGCTTTTTATATTTTTTTAATTTTTAGAACATATTTGTGGTGAATTTATGGTTGATTTTTTCAACCAATAATTAACAACTGAACAAATCAGCCACAAGTTCAAATTTT
Organism: Phalaenopsis aphrodite; assembly: GCA_003013225.1. Classification (NCBI taxonomy): domain Eukaryota; kingdom Viridiplantae; phylum Streptophyta; class Magnoliopsida; order Asparagales; family Orchidaceae; genus Phalaenopsis; species Phalaenopsis aphrodite. Next base: position 19,752 of record NEWO01002656.1, read on the forward strand.
ATTATGCAACAGTTCAGTTTAATCCTAAGCTAATTTTTGGTTGACAAGTTAGCAAGAAATCTGATGTAACTTACCGGTGACATAAATCAGTCATAAATTTTGACGTTACGTATATGGTTGATCATTTCTCTCAGAAATCATCTTACGGGTGATCACATCTGATGCAACTCAGTCACTAGAGGAAGCTGTAGAAATTTTCATTGGCAAATCTATTTGCTATATAAAGTTTAGTGGCAGAATTTATTGCTGAATTTTAACAAGTAATCCTTGTTATCATTTGAAATTCATGTTATTTCCAATTTAATTTTTAGCCGATAATAGTTGTATTTCCTATAATAGTAGGCAATAGCTCTTTATTTATGCCAATTCAATTCCAAACGAATAAAATGACAAAAAAAAAAAAACAAAATAATATCACCTCCTTTCATTGCTCTCTTCTTTAATATTATCTCTATTTCTTCCTCAACTTAATTAGGTCTTTTGGTTTATAATAATAATCACCTATATGATATCATAATTATTATGTCTACGCATGTTATTGTCATTATATTTGTGCCTAAATTTTATTTGGTATTCAATTTGTAGTGATTAAAGAACTGGGGCTCCATTAAGGAATGATCATTTAAGTTTAAGACAACTACTTCTAATTTGTAGAACTTAAGTTATATTGATTGCCACCCTTAAACTTATTACCAATGTCATATTTTTATATACCACATTATTTGCACTCTTATCTGTCACTACTAATATTCTCCTTAGTTTTCTAACATCACATATATAAGATCAACTATCCACAATAATTTAATATCTAATATGCCATCTTTTACCAAAAAAAAGTTGTAACAAAAAACATATGATACTCTTATCAACACCATCAACTAGTACTAATACTATTATCACCACTATCAAATGCTTAATAACCTTTAAGGCTTCATTGTTTTTATGTTTCTTAAGTCTATAAGAGGGGATGAGCCTTTGTACTTCAATTTTTCTTAAAGAAATTTCTCATTTTGGTTGAACACCTTAAGTTTTTTTCTCTAATTTTTTTCACATAAAAATATTACTTATTAAATGTGTGTGTGCCTAAAATCACAAGAAATTACTTATGAAGGCTAATTAATAAAAACCTATATCAAAAAGAATAAAAAAGGTTAAACCTTAATAGAATCAGAATTTTGTAAAACAAATAAAGAGAAAAAAAGTCAAAATTATGACAAGTAGTAATGTTGTAGTCAAGCTAAGTCAAGTCGAGTATTTTATGGATTAGACTTAACTTAGCCAAATCATAAGTTATTTATGTTCAATTCAGGCATAAGTTGAGCTTTCATATATATGTTCATACTTGTCTTGCTTAAATTTTTTAATGATCATACTTTGTCATGCACTTGAATTCTTTGTATTAAATATCAAACTAAAATTTTAAATGAATACTTAAATATTCTATAAAATTTAAAATTTTATTGGCACATAGCTTTTAAAATAAAATATGAGTTGAAAAGTCGAGATTATATTTGACTCTTTTATATAAAGTTATTTAAAATAAATTAATAAACTCAAATAAATAAAAATTGAATAAATTTTAAATCAACATCTAACTAGCTTTCATCGAGTAAATAAGATAAAATATAACTGTAAGATTTCTGACAATCAAATAACATTAGTAGGTTCTAACAATCACTTCATTAAAAACAAATATTCAAAATCACATTAAATTTGAATTCATGTTGTTATTAAACAATAAAATAATAGTATTGAATATATAATTAAATAAGATCAAGTAAAAAAAATTTTATGCATCATGTAATTGTAGAGAATTTAATAAGTTGTTGAATAACAAACGAGCTTGGTCATGAATATTACTAAATGAATTGGACTATACAAATTTGGTTCATTTAACAATTGAGTTCTAAGAAAGTATTAAACTTTTTTTATTAACTAATTAGAACAACCACAATCAAGTATTAATTGAACCAAGTTTGAGTTATTCATCACGTGCATTGGTTCATTTACAACCCAAACAAATTGATAAAAAATCATGTGCAACATAAAAATAATGATCAAGTTATAGGGCAAGAAGCTGACTCACGAGTGAGTGGGGAAAGACAGACAAAAAATAGAGAACAATCATCAAAGGGTAAGATAAAGATGCAAAAATAACTAAACTGTTGAACGATTGTGTGAAATAGAAAAGGATTAAGTTAATAAACTAGGTTGAGAGATTAAAATAAGGATCAATTAATTAAGTTTGATTTTTATATCTAACTAATTACTACAATGGTATAACTATCCATCTCAAATTTCTAGAACTTGTTATAGTTTATGGCAAAAATAATATGTTTTAAGTAAATCCTCTTTTATTATGACATTTGATTATCAGAAAGTATTTATACATTTACATAAAAAAAATAGGATGCAAAAAAATTTATTGTACTAGTAATTAAATTCAAGCACTAAGAATGAGTTGGGGAAAGAATAAGACATGTTCTTGTGCATAAAATGTGAAATATGACCAAAATATTGTCCTCATTCACTATAATACATTAGGGTATATGTTCCTTAGCCATAACTAAATAAGCATACCAAATGATTAAAAAGAGAATAAACTAGCTCGATAAAATTTTATGTAATGTCAAATAAGCTTTCTTGAGTAGTAATAATAGTGATAGATATATATAATTTAAAATACACTCAATAGTTAGTTGTATTAAGTCACTTTTGCATCAAAGTAACTCAACTAAAGTTTGGATACTTGAGTTTGTAAGTGATATAAGTAGAAGATTAACACAATAAACATGAAGGATAGATTCAAATTAGGTTGCAATAAAAGGGCATATGAAATGTAATTGATGTGTTTACTAATAAGTAATGGTCTAATTTTGTGAGGTTTCAGATTTGAATAGGTGCCCGGTGGAAGAAGTTCTTTGTGAAACCACATCATAAACAAATCACCTACGACAAACACCTTTGCCCTTCAACATTCATTGGACTTTTGCTTGTATTATTGAGAGGAAATAATTAGTTTTGCTTTCACAGCATGGAATATGTAATTAAATTCATTTATTCATTTTAATAGAACTATTATGTTTTGATATGCAGAGAATAGTAATATATATTGTATGAACCAATAACTTGGTGCAAACTATGCTAAACTAAATGCAAATTTATCATGCTAAATTCTCTATTGATTCCCATGAAACACAATGAACCATACTTCCATACGAGTGTTTCACCATTTTGATCATACATTTGTTTTAAAATGGTATGCTAAGCTCAATCAAATATCAGTTTTGAAATGCTTCCATAGTTCTCTCCAAAAGTGGTCGATGAACTTATTGTCATGGTCTAATGCATACAGTAAGGAATATCATACAAACAAACAATTTTCCTAAAAATTAATGGCTACATTTGTTAAGGCAAAAGTTTTTTATGAGTAAGAAAAAGTGCTATTTTGGAGAAATGGAAAATAAACACCAGTCCACCATTATAAAGTTTACACTGCGTTCCTTGTGCAGTATTCTCAAAGTAAAATAAATGTTGAGATCCTACAAGCTATAATCTAGAATGGGAAACAATATAAAAAATCCCATGTTTAGCCTTAACCCATTGAACATTTGAGAAATAGAGCACTTCTCCATGAATCAACAAACATCTCTCCTCGCATTAGGCCCCTAAAATTGCGATTACAAAAGATGTAGCATTTTATCTCTATCAATGTGAGCCACAAGTCCCACACAATGACAATTTCGAATAATCCATTGTTAAAGGAAAATTTTTTATATGCATAATTGGTTACCTTTAGAAAAGCACCCATGTGGTACATAATAATCAACCATTGGCATATGGTAGCTAAAATTAATTTGCCCATGCAATGACAAAATCCTAGTTGTAAGTGTACAAGCCATGTAAAATTTCCACTATAATGATCTTTGTTTATATTGCCACTAGCAAAATGACAAACCAATCTAAAAATCAACAAAATGGTTGCTTTAGTTTGCATAATGCTTCACTACAAAGCTGATCTTCCATAAGAAAACTCTCCACAGAACCCTCATTCGATTGAGGGCTCATTGAGTTTTCAAAATTTACAAATGGTTGGTTGTTGTTGAACAAAATAATTTCCTGATGTTATAAAAATAGTATTGTCAACTCTTTAGTGTTTAGATGACCGCATAAAGCTTGCTCGTTGGTTGACCATTCTGCCATATAACTAATTTTATCATTAAAAATTTCCACTAGCGAACCCTTTTGCATTTGGACAACCATGGTGCCCCTAGCAAAGCATTAGTTTTAAGGTAAAAGGTTTTTTATTAATTTATTATACAAAGCAAAAATGATGAACTTGAGCATTCTTATAACCGACCAAGATTTATTTCTTGATCCAACTACATTTAATCGTTAAAAGATGCAACATTGCACTAAATTTGTGAATAAAACCCCCAAAAAGAATTTTAAGATCATAAAAGCTTCAAATTCTGTGATTCAACTACATTTTCTCCTAAATATGAAAATGTCAATCAAAAACTCAACCAGATCGGTGACCAAAAAAGCTTAGAAATTTTATGAAGCAAATGAACTCGATCCAAATCTAAATATGAAGTAGGTCCATCATCATGAAAATCAAGATTTGTGAACTTAATTGGTGGATAAGGTAGTTAAGATTAATTGTAAACCCCAATTATTACTCCTAAATTTGCTACAAAATTATGACCAAACTATGAAAGGCTTAATAACACTAAATATAAATTAAAATTAGTTTTCCTATACTACTATCTCTTCTTATAATATTTGGGAAGTCATAGTTTTCATTCAAAGATTAGATTTCTGAGTTTTCTGCAGATACCCCAAAACCTAATTTTCTAGCTAGTAAGACAACAACATCATCATTCATCTCTGCTTTTTTGTACATTAAATCATGGGACTATGGCAGCAATCACCATTAGCTTAGTCATCACCCATGTGATGCTCCATTAAAATAATCCAACCCACGACAAACATCTGGTCTGCATCCTAACATCACAATGGGTACACTGATGGCGAATTGATTCTTATTTCTCTTATTTCAAATCATAGAGAAATTAATAAAATACTATAATAACTCCATTTTTTTTCATTGTTCAGACGGAAGCCAGTAGCTTAGATGATCAGATTAAGAGAGAGAGAGAGAAACAACACAACCATGCAATTATTTCTTTTATCATTTCCTTTGTTTCACGTCCTAGAATAGAATATTATACATCGAAACAAATGGTACAGAGATGCGGGTAAAAGGATTGAAAACAACGGTGTTGATGAGTTTATGATGAGATGGACGACTGTGATGTCGTGGGCCACTTAGAAGTTGGTGTCTTCTCATGTCTGTACACCCTTTACAGCTATTATGTCGTATCTTGTAGCAGATAGTAGCTTGATTGATAAAACGATAGTTATAATCATATACTAATATTTTTCTTTCATGCGTGAAAAAAAAACTTAAAAAAAAAAAAAACCAATAAGAAAATTTCATCCCCCATCTTTTCATCTCGCATTTCATTTCAGATCCAATTTACCTCCCCCTTCTTCCTGCAAACAGTAAACGAAGAAGTTAGGTGAAAGATAATGAAGTTATACTCTAACAGTCTCTATATTATATAATATTATATTATTATAAGAGAACAATCATTTTTAATTTTTACATATGAACCAAATTTAAGCATCAAGTCCTAATTTTTTTTTTACAAGCTTAAATTAGAGAATATTATTACATCTTATTTGTTTATTAGTGTATATTTGCTATGCATTTATTATATATAAACAAAAAAAAAATGTTTAAAAAAGTCCTTCACAGACACACTAGCTCTGTGATTTGACTTTGTTAATGTTTCCGCTAAAAGAGAATTTAATGCTTACAGACGTTATTGTTTGCCGTTTTCTTCACATTCCAATGGCACCATGATCTGAAGTGAATCTGAAAGCATATAGAATTTTGTTATTGAAGGTTAAAGATTCAGAAAACTGAAATTTTTGAAACAAGCAGAAACCTTGCTGGTATTTGAAAGCAGTAGGGGCTGAGGGGAGGGGATGGCAGCAGAAGCGATGTTCCAGTAGGATTTCCGCCGCCTCCACCTCCACCTACACCTGATGTTGCAGAGAAAGATAGATCTGTGGAGAAAGATGAAGCCTTGGTAGGGGAGGCAAAGGGACTATCAGGTAAGTTGTGCTCAATACTGCAATAAGATTGCAAAGAAAATAATAAAAATGTAATTAGCTTTTACGATAGAATCAAAATTTGAAAAGCATTTATTGGTGATTGGTAGCAATTTACCAAACTGGGAAATTCATATTATCTTTTGGGCTTGGCTCTTCTGCAGATTCAACTTTATTGCCAGCATTATTATTCAATGGCTGCTGCTGCTTCTGCTGCATCTCTGAGCTACATCCAGTGCTGCTGCTCATGTCTATTAAAGCAAGAGAATCGCATCCCACATGAGTTATTGCAATCTTTTATTTTGAAAAGTTTAGTCTTAATAGCAATTAGATTAGAAATAAAAGTTTATTACATCTCCTAATCAATGAAAAGAGTCTAACAACTCTGAAACAAGAGCTCATTAATAATTTTTTCAAAGTTCTTTTTTTTTTTATTTTATTTTTCAAAACTCATTTATTTTCTTCCAACATCAAGCATCCAAATGAGCCCTAATAACAAAATGTTATAGTTGTAATAATCCGTAAATCGTTACCATTTTCTTGAGTTGCTATTGGGCGGCTAATTCTGATGGAAGAAGAGAAAGCCCTCTCTGCTAATGCGGTTGTGCTCGAAGTACTTTGTGCATCGGAGGTAGTAGCAGAAACTGCAGCCGAGAAGCTGCGAGGCTTCAAGTCCAGTAGCTGAAACCTTTTGCCTTGTAGCTCGATCGCCTGCTGAAGAAGTTCAGCCTGCTGCTCCTCTTCTAGCCGTCGTCTCAGCAGCGAAGCATCCTGCGCTGCAACATTGCCACTGCCAATGTTGTAGAACATTCTTCCACCTAAAAATAAATGCATGAAATCAACGCTTCACGAATGAAATGACCTCAATGATACAGATCCAGTTGAAAGGAGAGAGCTTTTAAATTCCAACCAATGTCTAATGGGGAATCAAGGCCGGTCGAATTCCAGCAGCTGGATAAATCGAGTCGATCTGCTTGTTGCTGCTTCCTGTAAGAAACACATAAGCCAAAAAAAAAAAAAAAAAATCACATTTTGATGTCGAAATCGGACACAATAATGAGTGAGAACTATATATAAGGGGGTACATGTACTTGTCGGGAACTTTGCCCTTCTCTTTGTAAGGCTTAACGAGAACTCGGGCGTCGCAGACGAAATGGGGGTTGCCTTTAGCTAGAATCAGCTTCACAGTCTCTGGGTAGACAAAAGTCACGAATCCAAACATTCTCTTCTGCTGAAATGGAATCCTCACATCCTGCACCGGACCATAGATGCTTCCAGTTCAAAGATGAAGAGCTCTAGAGTTAGAATTCAGGCTATTGGACAGGTAAAACGAAGAAATTTCTAGTCAGCTTTTCAACGAACTTACCTGAAGTAATTCGAAACATCCTCTTCGCGGAAAGTGCTGTCCGCTGGGAAGGTAAGATAGATCTGCCTTGAGCCCGGGTTTGATATTCCGGTGAAGTCCGGCCTTGCACGGCACATGAACTTATGTACCTCATCGCCACCTGTAAGCATCAGAGACGTCGCTGGAGCTCTGAAAAAAAAAACAAACAATTACTAGTTAAAAAAAAATTTGCAGAATTTGAAATCCATTCCCCAAAATCCAACCTTTGTCCATCATTCTGATGCTGAAAAACAACGTTTAAGTATTTTACAGAAGCCGAAGATGGTGATGCCGGAAAGCATGCAGTCGGAGAACAAGGGAACGGGGTGGCGGAAGCCATGAGCTTCGAGCTCCTGGACCTCAGAAGTAACTCCTGCTCTGCTGCAGCGTCATCATGAAGAAATCGGCAGGCGTTCCCGTTCTTGCAAAAGCCTCTTGCAAAATAAAGGCAGGGTCTCCACCCAAATCCATTTGAAAGGTCAGAGATTGAGCTAAAGTCACCAATGGCGCCACAGCTCCGCCGAAGACTCGTACCGTTCAATCCCCATCCCACCGAATTCGAAAGCAGCACGCCTTCCCCTCCGGCACCCGGGCTCGGGCAATCTCCAACCATGTCGGGTAAAAAAAGCCCACCACATTTAGCTGTCACCTGTGCGTTGTTACCCCCTTCGCTGAGGAAGGAAAGCTTGTCTTGCAACTGCAGTTCATCGACAAGCTCTTCCGGTGGAGAAATAGAGAAGAAACGAGCAGAGTTTTGCCGGGAGAAGACGCCGGCTGCGGTGCCACCACTAGAAGGCGTGGCGGGGGAGGAAGAAGGAAGGAGTCCGAGGTCTCTGCGGACCTTGAGAACGACTGAATGAAGTAAAGCTTCAGGGCCAAACGCAAGGCGGATCATTTCTTTCTCGCCGTGCTCTTGAATGAGGAGCAGACCCATGATCTTGGCCGCGTTCTCTGGGTCGAGATTTTGAATTCGTGAGAAGACGATCCTAGTAGCTTCATAAGCGTCCATGGCGTCTACACCGGCGAAGAGGAAGGGAATTAAAAAATGAAATAATAGATTTTTATGCCGGTTTTGCCGCTCTTTGTTTCTGTCTCTGCTCTTTTACCCCTTTTTTCTTCCTTCTCTAACGTTAATAAGGGGATAGATGCAAGAAGAAAGCAAGCGAGCTCTCGAAAGGAAGGAATGAAATTTAGTGGTGGTTTCGTTCACTTGCAGGTAATTAAACTACACAATCTCAGCGACGGACTTCTCTTTTTCGCCACCATCTCCTCTTCTTCACAAAGACTACATAGAAGAGAATCTCTTCAAATCAGATCTCTTCAAAGGGTCACCTTTTCCTCTCCCTCTCGAGAAACGCTCTCTTCATGCCAAAGCCTGCATTTTTTAGCTTGGGTCAAATTCTCTCTCTCTCAAGCTTCTACTGCTAACTTCACTTTCCTCGAGGCAAAGGCCCATACCTTTTCAATCGCTCTCCTCTCTCTATCTACCTGCGCTGTCGCCATTGCCGTTGCACAGTAATTACTATTCATTCCATGGCGGGCTTCCTTCACGACAACATGCCAATATTATTTTTTATGTGTCAAGTCATGATCAAATCCAAATTTATGAAACACCACCCCCCTAGATGGCTGCACGGAGACGGCCCATTCAATGTTTCTATTCACAAAACGAACCCCGAGTTTAGTCACCTCTTCCCTTACAAATAAGATTAAAACATAAAAAATTAAAAAAA
>NEWO01002658.1:4772-17603 GCA_003013225.1 Phalaenopsis aphrodite
TTCATCCTTAGAGATAGATACAGGATTTGAGGTAAAGCGTTCTTTCATCTAAACTATAAAAATTATGGGGTCAATTTGACTTCAGCTTTTTCAAAACTAAATTTTTTTAACGTCCTTCCGAAGCGGGCAAAGGGATGTCAATTCCGATGACCGACAGCTTCTTACGGGCAAACCTCACACCAAAAATAGTGCCGACAATATTAATTACAGTAGACTATGTTTCAAAGTAGATTGAAGCACAAGCTTTACCTCGTTGTGACGCTAAAAGTGTTTCAAGATTTTTAATGAAAAATATTTTCATTAGATACGAAATGTCGAGACTGATTATCATTGACGGAGGATCCCATTTTAGAAATAAATACATTCAAAGATTGACAAAAAAGTTTAATATTATTCATAGAATATCTACTTCCTATCACCCTCAAACCAGTGGGTTAACTGAAGTTTATAATAGAGAGATTAAACAAATACTTGAGAAGACTGTAAACCCTAGTAGAGTAGAATGGTTTACTAGACTGGATACCGCATTATAGGCTTACATGACTGCTTATAAAACTCTTATTGGAATGTCTCCTTATAGGTTAATTTTTCAAAAGACTTGTCACTTACCAGTAGAATTGGAGCATAAAGCATATTGGGCGATTAAAGAATTCAATTATAATTTGAAAGATGCTGGTGAGAAGAGATTGTTACAATTGAATGAATTGGAAGAATTAAGAAATGAATCTTATAATAACGACATAATTTATAAGGAGAAACTAAAGTTATGGCATGATCGAAAGATTAACCAGAAGAATTTTGAACCAAGACAAGAAGTTTTGCTTTACAATACAAGGCTAAAATTATTCCCTAGGAAATTGAAGTCTCGTTGGTTAGGAGCCTTTACTGTGACTCAAGCATATAGTTACAGAGTTGTTGAAATTGAAGATCAAAAGATTGGGAATAGATTTAAAATAAATGGACACAGATTAAAGTCGTATTATGAGGGTAAAAGACCAAATTTTAAAGAGGTTTTAATGATCAATCAACCTGAATAATATCTGAATAGGTCAGGCTGACAACGTTAAACCAAATGCTTTATTGGAGGCAACCCATAATTATCTTTATTTTAATTGTGATTATAGTAGTTTTAATTGAAATTATCTTTAATTTGTGGTGGTATTGAACTCTACTAATCATGTTTACCCTTGAATCATCATAAAAATTGGATCCATAGAAAAAATTGGAAGGCATTCGGACCAGAACGAAACTGTACAATTTTTGCCTTGGGCGCTGACGGTGGGTTTTTTCCGATAGTCTTGGAAATTAAATTCTAAAGGCTTGCCGACAGCGCCCTCGACGCCGCTGACGGCGAGACCGGCGAGATGACTGTTTCCGAAGTATAAAATGACGGCTTTTGGCTGTTTTAGGCGAGAGTTACTCCCTATAAACTTCCAAACTTGATTCATAAGTTTGTATTTCCCTAAAAACCGAATTGAAACTCCACCAAATTCATCCCTATAGCGTCTGATTCCCCTAAAAACCATAGATTGTGAGTGTTCAACTGGAGAAAGTTCATTAGTTCTGAGGCGCAACGAATCTTCAATAAAGTGCTGACAAAGAAGAGATTAATCAAGGAAAGAGGATTCGTAAATCGAGGATTGAATAATCCATCAACGACAATTGAAGAGATGATTGTGCGACAAAGAAGGGAAGTGTTGTGCTACACTACAGTCGTCGTAGTTGTTCCTGTGGTGAAGGAGTTTTATGTTAATTTGCATGGAATCAACTAGGGAGTTGTCTATGTGCGAGGTAGATGGATAATTTTTACTCCTGCATGGATTAATGAGCTATATATGATCGATAATGTTCATGTCTGCCATTATTCCAACTTCGTCCCGACAAGAAACCAGATGAATGAGATCTACAAATCTTTCACGGACGAAACTGAAGACTGAGAAATGAGAGAAAACATGTATGTTAGTTTTTCTACGACACTTCTAAACCCCGTTTCTAAACACTGACACTTCTTCATTTCTGCAAAATTATTACCGACAATGAATCGGTAAAGTTACTAAGGAAAGTGTTATTCTAAATTACTGCATCCAAATGGGACTCTCGATCGATATTGGATCAATAATTGTGAAGTCTGTTTTGGGCCTGATCATTCATGGATCAAGTTATGTGCTTGCACATCCTTCAACAATTTTCTTACTTTGCAGTCAGTTCCAAGTATCATATGAGAATTAGGAAAATGTACTTCTACCTTAGAAGCCTTTGGACCCAACTGAGAAATTCCCAGCCAATGAAGATGAAAATGATATGAGTATTGTGGTGGATCAATCGTTTCAGAATTCACTTCTTATTCAACCCTTAGCTCCGGACAAGACACTAATGATCCTGCGTAAAATCAAGAAATTGGAGAAAGAGGTACAAAATGTTATGAATGCAATTACAATATCTCTGATTTTTTCGATCATCTAGACTGGAGAATGAAAGAGCATTTTGATCACTCTGGGCATATCAAAGATAGTTTGATACGATTGATGAGAAAGATGAAATTAATAGAAGAGGACTCTACTAAAGAATTTCCATACCGACCCTTCTATAACCTCTTCATTCATGTTCAATCAATGGGTGATCTCAGAGGAGAAACAAGCACTGAATCAGAAGAGTAGTAGATTTACCTTGCTATTTGTATGTCTATGTATGTAATGTAGTTTGAACTTTGTGTTTGCTTTGCTTTCGAATTTTGCTTTTAGATCTCAGTATAGTTGAGATTGAGTATAAGATGTTTGTTTTCACCATTTTGAGTGTTGTGGTTTGGATTGTGAAGTTGAATTAATGTATTAAGGTTGAGAGAATGCCAAACTTACGTGTATCGTGTAATGTGTATTGTAACCCTTGGAATTTATATATAATTGTGATGTTTTGTGTTGTGAATGTTTATTTGTGTTAGTACATCATTTAATCACTTAAAATTTGTGACTATAATGATTGAACGAATGTCGTTGAGGCTTGAAATTGATCGAAATCACAAAAAATTGGAAATTGAACCAATTCAATAGAGCTCGCCGACGGCGCCCTCGACACTGCCGACGGTGGACTTTTCCCGAGACTTAGGATATTAATTCAATAGAGCTCGCTGATGGTGCCGACGGTGAGATCCCAAAAAAACACCTTTAACCACAATTTTGACCATTTAACGACCACTATTCATCATGCTCTTCCTCTTAAAAACAAAAATTTTGATCTAAGGCTTGAAGATCTTGGATTTGGGGGGATTTCAAAGCATTTAGACATCAGATTTGATCATCTCTTGGTAAGAGCTTCACTCCAAACTAAAAATATTTGATTTTCACCGTGAATTTCTTCCACATTGAGAAGATCCAAAAAAATTGAGTGTGGAGAAAATTATGGGAAGAAATTCATGGAATTTAGTTTTGAACTCTTAGAGTCACTCTTGGAAGCCATTATTTGCATATTTGAAGTATATTTTGGAATTTTTCTATAATTTTGATTAGATTGAAATGGCTCCGTGAAAAAAGAGGTGGCTTGAATTTGACGAGTCTCGTTTCATCAATGTGAAGGCTCAAACAAGATTTACTTCAGTATTTGAAGGGAAACAATGTATAGAAGATTGAGTTTTTGAGAGTGCGGGAGGAGAAATTGAACGAGTTATTACCGAACGGAGGTGGGAAAACTTCTATTATACCACCAATAAGGCTACTGCAAATATTGTGAAAGAATTTTATGCCAACGTATACTATTATGAGGACAGAATCGTTCGAGTGCGGGGATTTTCTGTTGAATTTAGTGACGCCCGCATTAACTCTTTTTATGAAGTCCCAGACTCCTATAGCTGTCATTATGAAACCTTCAGTGCAATGGAAGACCCACTGAATGATGTCATCAACTTTCTTACTGACGGGAAATGAACATGGAAGAAAAAGCAATGAGAACGGGTAAATTTTTCTACTTTCATGTTGAATGCCACATCTAAAGCGTGACACTATTTTATTTCTTTTACTCTGTTACCTACCTATCACCATAGTGAGGTAACAAGAGATTGAGCTATTATGAATTTTTGCATTCAAAATAATAGAAATATAAATGTGGGGATAATCATTTTTAAGAATATATTGACCACGACAAGGAGTGAAACAAGTGGAGGTCTGGGACATCCTGACCTTACTTATGCACTTTACCAACTTTCTAGAGTGGAAAGCTGTGGTGATGAAGAATGGGTTTACCTTATGAAACCCATTAGTAAAGCTAATTTGAAGACATATGAATCCCATGAAAAATGGAGAACTGGGAGTAGGAGTCAAGAACCTTCTACTAGTAGAGATATCCCCTCTACTAGTTATGACCTTCCTTCTTCTAGTTCCCCTAACCTGAATGATTTAATGAATAAGTTGACCATGCAGCGAAGGAGTATAGAGCTAATCAATGAAAGAATTGGGGATTTAGAACGTAGACATGATTATGATAGTGAGTACCAGCAGAGGCATTCTGATTTTGAGATAGCTTACTACGAAGCTCAGGCCCGACACTACAGAGGTGAGCCTGATGTTACTTTTCCTGAATACCCCAGATATACTCAGTATCAGCCCAATCCACCTGCTGACCAAGGAGATGAAAATATAGTTTGGGATTTTGACATATGATAGTTGATGTACTTTTACTTTTATTTTTGTAATTTTGTAATAGAGATAGATGTTTGTGTGTTTGTACTTTAATTTTTATTTTTATGTTGCAAATGGATAATTTTTAATTATTATTATAATTGTTTGGTGTGGTAGTTGAAATTTGTTAAATTGTAATGTGATGTGATTTTCATTTTGCATTTTAATTGTAATTGTTTTTTGTTTAGTATTGTGGATGTGTTAGTGAAATATTGTGTTTGTATAATGTTTAGTTTTGTACTTATTTCAAAATTTCATTACCCAGCAAAATTCTCTAATGATTTATATGTGTAGAAACTTCTAATATCACAAACCAGGTGATGTAAAGATTTTAAGGACTGCCAAAATTTTAAAATGATGAAAATGCCTAAAATACTGAGGTATGATTTATATTTAAAATTTTTCTTTCCACCTGTATCATTTCATATTAAAAATTTTAAGTTTGGGGGAGGAAAAAAAAGATTAACTATTAGATGTTCTCAATTTAAATATTTTCAAAAATTATTAATATGATTTTATGTAGTGAATTTAATTCAGATAACTATATTTTGTAGATATTTAAATATTATGGTAGATTTAAAGGAATATTTTTGTAATGAAAATTAATTTTGTAGATTAAGATATTTAATATAAGAGAATAAGACAATAGCTAACTATTTAAAGTAAAGGAAATTATATTTGGGAAGTGTTAAGAATCTTGGAAATTCATTTGAGAAGAAAACATTGGGGCTCAATGATGTAAAAGCTATGAAATATTTATAGGTAAAGGAATGCTTTGAGTTTCAAATTTAGGGAAAGAAAGGTGATGTTCAAAATCATTAAAGGTTATCCAAAATATAGTAATCCTCACTTGAAAAAGGAAAAAAAAGGATTGACAATAATCCCTGAAAAGAAAAGAAAAATATATAGGATTGAAAGCAATCTAAATGAAAAAGAGAAAAGAAAAGAAAGAAGAAAAATATATAAGAGTGAGGAGATGCTTGAGGAGATGTCTAATAAAAATTGGCTTCACTGGACCTACCTAAAGGGAAAACCTAAATACATTCCTGAACTTATATTTATAGATTAGCATCTTTACTTGTAGTGTTCTCATGAAGTTCCTATCATTTGAATATTCTAAGTGACTTGATATTACAACATATAGTCATTCTTAAAATGAATAGAAAACTAGAACTCTTAAACTTGATGACTATATAATCTTATACCTACAGAGTTAATTTAATTACATGATTTTTTTAAAAAAAATTTCACTATGGTATTTACTTAAATGAAACTTATACTACTTCTGAATTAAATCTTTATTACAATAGATCATAATTTTTATATAGCACAAAAATTACTTGAGGACAAGTAATAGTTCAGTTTGGGGGATTTTGACCAAAGGAAAATATGTTAAGATTTTCATACCTATTTTACACTGATTTTGATGATATTGCACTTTAAAGAAGGGTATTTTTTATGTTTTGTTGCAGGTATATTGAATTATGGTCATTGGAGCAAAAAGATGCAAAAAGGAGCGAATTTGGAGCAAAAATGACCAAAATATGAAGATTTGATCTAGGGCGCTAACGACGAGCCCAACGACGCCGACAACGAGAATTTCCCGAGAGTCCAAATCAAATAATTTAGAAAACCTGCTAACGGCGCCCTCGAGGTCGCCGACGACGAGATCAGCGTTTAATTCAAAAGGTGCATTGAATGTGGACGATTTTTGGAGGGATGCTTAGGCAACTCTTGGGAAAACTCTTCTATAACTTTAAAAAATGATTTTGGCCAAAAATAAAGGAGGCTCTGGAGGTTATAAAGGTTTCAGTAGTGTGTAGAGAGTTTAATTTAGGGTTAGATTGTGAGGAATTCTTCGAGAGATTGTAAGAGTGGAGGGAAAGTGAGAGATTTCTTCCTCCTTGCCGCTTTAAGGAAGAATTTTGTGTGCTGTAAAGAAAGGAAGAGATTCAGAGGAACTTCGAGGAGTTCTCTTGAGGAGGAATTAGAGATAAGTGTTATTTACTTATTGTAGTTTGTAAGATGTTGCTTTTATATATAAATTATGAGTTTTGTCGTATCTTCCCATGAGTTATGAGTAGTTTTCTCAGTCTTTCTCCTTGTCTTGAGCTTTGTGAAATGGTGATTTGAATTGGTTGAGCCTTAAGACTGTTAAAGAGGTTGTGATGATCTTTTCACTTTGATCTTAATTTACTTTCAATCTGACCAATTGATTTGTTAAAATATGTTAAGTTTTACAACTAAAGTGAAGATTACATCCAAGATTGAGGGAGGCCAAAGCCCTTGGAAGTTCGGTGCAAATAAATAAGAAAATAAAATTATCGGGCGTAGAATTGGAGATTTTAGAGTGACAGAATAAAATCCTCAATTCAGTCCTATCGTTTGGGTGCTGAAGTGTAGATGTCAGCCCTTAGGCGAGGGGAACGTGGGAGCTCCGAAGTGAGATCTGGTATCCTCCCAGCCTAGCCACAGATTCAGTAACCAAGCATATGATTAGTTAATGTTATTTATGTCTGGACCAAAGGGTAAAGAACATGTATGCTCCTATTTTGCGCAATCCAATTTGAACTGATTCACTTTATCCATTCACTTTAATTTCTTGACAAGGAGAAGAATGTTTTCTTATATATTGAATTTCACATTAAAAACTTTATTAGTAGAATTAGTTATTTAAGAGTTATTAAAATTACATATTTATTTCAATTTCCTATTAGTGACAGATAAACAATTTCAATTATATTATTGTGATTAAGTATTGATTTTCTAAAATCTTAGTTCGTAGCCTCTAATATTACTCCCTGTGGGATCGATATCTATGACTCCATTAGAGCTTTGTATTACTTGAGCGATACGTATACTTGCGTTGATAAGTGTTATTTTACCATTATTGAATATTTTATATATACATCTTTATCAAATCTATAATCGTTATCAAGTTTTTGGTGTCGTTGTTGAGGAATTAAATCTTCTAGCAGTAGTATTAAATTCTTGTATTTTTAAGCATATATAAAGTCGCTGTCAATATCACTGCTTTAGATGACTCTATTGAAGCCCTTTTAGCCCAAGTCAATGACGAGGGTAAAGAAAATGCACTCTACTACTTGAGTCATCGCCTAATATCGACAAAGCTAAGGTAACCACCCATTGAGAAACATTGTCTAGCCTTGATTTTTGCTGCCAAAAAGCTTAAACATTACATGCTTTCTCATAAGATTACCCTAATTTCAAAAGTCAATCCGTTGCAAAATTTGATGACCCGACCAACACTCTTCGAACGTCTAGCAACGATGATCTTATTGTAATTTGATATAACATTTGTTCCCCTCAGTGCTATCAAGGAACAGATTTTGGCAGAGTTTCTCGCTGCACACCCACTTCCAGCTCGGTCCCCTCTTAATGATGAACTACAAGATGAGCAAGTACTACAAATGGAATTCTACAGTGCGCAACATTGAGAAATGTACTTCAACAGAGCTTCATCAGCCAGAAAGGACAAAGGATCAGACACAGTTATACCAGGCAAGGCAGGTATTGGTTTGATCTTTATCACTCCAGATAAGGTTATGTTGAGGTTCTCATACCACCTGACAGAGCCATGTACCAACAACGAAGCAGAATATGAAGCCTTAATAACCAAATTAGAGTTGGCAATATCGATGGATATAACAGACATTGCCATCTATGGTGACTCACAACTCGTCATCCAGTAAGTCACCAAACAATACAAGATTTTAAAATCGAGATAAGCAAAATACCATTAGTACACGATGAAGCTGCTGGAACAGACCCCCAGGGTAACTTTCTACTGGATTCTTAGGGAGATAATTCCCATTCTAATGCTCTGACAAAACTCGCAAAAGAACTGGCATGTCCCCCAGAGGATACCATTGATATTACAGTACAAAGAAGACAAGTGTTGTTTCGGATCGACCTCAAAACTCTACACAAGCTCGAGAAAGAAGAAGAAACGACAGTTGCAATTTCTGACATCAACGAAGACTGGCGCAAGCCATTGATAGAATATTTGCATATTGAAAAGCTAGCAGAGGACAAGTCTGAAGCACATCACATTACAAAAACGGCTATGTCATATGCTCCAGTAGGTGATGTCCTCTATAGGAGATCGTTCGACCAGATGTGGCTACGATGTTTAAGCAAAGTCGAGGCACAAAATATTGTTAACAAAGTACATGTCGGATTGTGTGGCGCTCACAAGTCAGAGTCAAAGATGAAAATGAAGATCAAAAGACTAGGATATTATTGGTCAGCAATGATGTCTGACTGTATTGATACAGCTAGAAGATGTCAATAGTGCCAAGTGCATGGGGTGGTCTTACACCAACCCCGAATGTGCTACACCCAACCGTTGCCTCGTGGCCATTCGAGTGTTGGGGCACGGACATAATAGGTTCGATAGACTCTCCGTCTTCCAAAGGACATAGGTTCATACTTGTTGTTGTAGATTATTTCTCCAAATGAGCAGAGAAAGTGCCGCTATAAGAGGTTACGACACAGAACGTCCTTCAATTCTTCAAAAGCCAAATCGTCTACCGTTTTGAAGTACCGTGAAGGATAATTTTCGATAATGGGACATCCTTTAAAAGCACCAAAATCAATAATTTTATCAAACAACACATGATAGATTGGAGATACTCTACAATTTACTATCTCATAGCAAATTCGAAGCCTTCAACAAGACATTGGTACAGATTTTAAAGAATACACTGGACGAAAGCAAAAGAGATTGGCACAACAAGTTATTAGAAGCCTTGTGGGCTTAGCAGACGACGTTCAGAACTCCCACTCAATGCACACCCTACATGCTTGTGTACGGGTCTGAGGTCATACTGCCGTTAGAAGTTCAGACGTTGTCTCTCATAGTCGCTGTCGCCAACCAACTTACAACAGAAAAAAATGCAAAACTCAGACTTGAAGAACTAGAGAGTCTTGAGGGAAAATGACTTGAAGCACAATAACATTTGGAGCTTTACAAGGCAAAGATGGTACAAGCTCATGACAAATTGGTCATCCGAAGGAAATTTAAAGTTGGTGACCTCGTACTAGTGCTCAAAGGCCTATTCTTGCACGCTGCAAGATAGGTGAAAATTTTGAGCCAACTTGGGAGGGACCATTTGTCGTAGAAAAGTTCTACGCAAGAGGAGCCTACAAGTTAGTGGATTTTCGAGGCAAAAGGCCCAGGCTGTCGATCAGCAGACGATACTTGAAGACATACTACGCAACCTGACATTGCTTAATATCGCTTGATTTGAAATTTAGAAACTTTGATTGTTTTGGGGTTATCTATTTGGCCAAATGTCTTTGACCGAGTCTAAAAACTTTAGGAAGATTAACCTCAACATAATGAAAATTTTTTAAAATTACACACTTCAATTTTCTCTTTTCTACCTTTAAATTTGATATTCTACTGAATTAAATGAATACACACATAAATAAACAACTTTCTCACAAAAATAAAATAAAATTTTCTTTAATAAATACTTTGTTTTGTTCTTGTTCACGCTAAGTTTAAGCTCAATGAGATTTTTTCTGTCGTCAGCAGAGGAATGTCAGGCCAGAGGCTGATCTTTGTCCTTAAAGATGGTTGGAACCTTGCACTCGATGAGGAAATGACACCGCAGGGTGGAACTATAGACTTTGACATGGAATTTATTCAAGTCAACGTGGATTATGAGGGGCCTCTGATGGATGTCGTTAGCCGACATGAAAAGGAAGGGCTACCCTCGCTGCTAAGGTTGAGCACCAAAGACAATTCATCATTGAGGGGAAAGAAGGTGATGGTACAACAAGACCCGATGGAGGGGACCAGCCGCTTACCATCCTTGAAAGCTATGCTGACTGGGGGCCTAGTTGCTGCCGATAATGAAAGACTACCGGATGCTCCGCTAAGAAGAACTAGCGTAGCAATGCTAGCCGTCAAAAGTAGAGGGATTTCTTATGAGAAGAAAAGATACCCTAAAAAGAGGTAGAAAACTTGCTCACCACTATCCCTAAGGGGAATATCTATGATCCAGGCATGAAAGGGACCTCTTCCAGCCTGCCTGCTACATATGATGAGTTAGGATTTGTTACAAAGTTGGAAATACTACCAGCTTCAGATGTTCTATGTACTGGTTGCCCTACCTGCAACGCCAAGATAACAGCATGCACGTCAACTACAGGGGCATTCGTGGAGTGCCCGGACTACAATATCCTTCACCTATAGCGCTACGACACTTTAGAAGAGTACACATCTTCCGATGATGGGTCTTAGACCACTGACTACCCGATGGATGCAGAGCCATATGTCTTGCGGGGTACAAAGCCATATGTCCCGTCAGATGCAGAGTCATACATTCCACTGCAAACAGAGACAACACCAGCTTGGGTTCTCATAAATGATGAAATGAGGGAATATCCCCGATAGCCGTCAATCCTCAGTACGGCGGAATATTACAAAATAAGTAAAGTAAACAAAAAGAATTTTGAATTCTATGAAGAAGTGCAAGGAAAATTCATCAACATATTAGAAGGATTGGAATTATACACCAAGGTCTTCTCAGAAAGTGATGAACAGAACATTCTAGACTACATTTTTGACCTAAGAGATAGAGGTCAAGCATTTCTGCTTATGGAAAGAACCTATTCTGAGCCAAGAAAGTGGATGCGAGGAAAGGGGAGGATCACTATCTGGTGCGACTGTTGTTACAACTTCACCAACGATAGACAAGGAAATCCTCATGAGATTCTCAGACACGATCAGGAGGATCCACTACCTGCAATGATAAAATGGATGATTAAAAGAATGGTCCGATGGAACATACCGTCAGCTGACTGTATTCCTAACAGTTATATTATCAACACATATGATTAAGGGGACTGCATACCTCCGCACATTGACCATCATGACTTTGTGAGACCTTTCTGCACGGTCTCATTCGTCAGCAAAAGTATATTCTATTTGGAAAAGAAATAGATATTATTGGCCCTAGTGAATTTATAGGATCCGTGGAAATACTGCTACCTGTTGGTTCAGTGCTAGTCCTTAAAGGAAACAGAGCAGACATCATCAAGCACTGTATTCCAGGGGTGCGACACTGTAGGGTGTCTGTGACCTTTCGATGAATGGATAACAACAAAATGCCATATGGATTTCAGCTAGATCCAAAGTTGGAAGAACTACTGTCGTACGAGCTATGACAGGGTTGCATCTCTAAGTACATGCAAAGTGAATTTTTTTCCTGGAGCGTGGCTTAAAAGGTTTGCTCAATCAGGAGCTAGCCACACCGGTGACAGACATTTAGAGGAGTCCTTTCCATTTAACTACATTTCATTACAACAGATATGATTTGTATCAAACATGCTCAGCCTATGATATGTACTTAGCATAGAACATTTTTTTATGTACTTTGATGCAGTTAGCAAATTGTACTTTTTTTGAGGCGTTGGCCTACACTCAATCTGTACATTTATTGGAGCAGATTAATGAAGTTTCTTTTAGAAATTTATCTATTTATTCAATTGCTCTTCTGGTGCGACGAATAAAAACCACGAACCATACGTTGGTTCAAGATCACAACGAACAATGAACAAAAAAAAAACTTAACGATAATAAAACTTAAATAAAAATAACAAACAAACAAACAAAAAAACAACTCTCTTGTGAAAAAATCAACCAACTAAAATTAAATTTTGGAAAACACATTTTGATAATAAAATGTGATAAAAATAACAAGAGAAGAAAATAAATTTGTTGAGTTGATTCTCTCGATTTCGAGGTTCGTACTCTTTGCTCGCGCAGTACGATTATCCTTGTCTACATTAACTCTTCACATCCTTGTGAAATTTCACATTCTACACAAAACCTCACAAAATTTTGCTCATTTTCCTTAACAATGTTAACCCTTTCACACGACACATATCTTTGGATTCAACACTTTCAATTCTCATTTTGGAATCAGTCCTTAACTTCTGATTCCTTTCCTTTCGAGGTCGATCCTTAACTTACGACTCTCTCTTGAGAATGATCCTTAACTTTCAATTCTCATTTCAAAATCGGTACTTAACTTCTGATTTCTTTCCTTTCGAGGTTGGTCCTTAACTTCCGACTCTCTCTTGAGATTGATCCTTAACTTTCAATTCTCATTTTGGAATCAACCCTTAA
>NEWO01002662.1:17037-28966 GCA_003013225.1 Phalaenopsis aphrodite
AGAGATGGTCTTCAATTGCCACAATTTATCAAAATTTATAAAGTTTAAACATTCTGTAATTGAATTTACTAACTATGCTATTGTTTGATGGGATTAATAGTTGAAAGAAAAAAATCAAAATGGAGAACGCCTAGCAGTGACATGGGAGGAATTGAAAATGATCATTTCCAAGCTTTTCATCCCAAGCTACCATTTGCAATAGTTTCACAACAAACTTTAATGCCTCACCCAATATAATAAGAGTGTTGATGATTATCATAAGAAGATGAAGTTTGTTATGAATTGTGCTAATGTGGTCCTTGAAGCAACAATGACAATGTTCTTGCAAGGATTAAACCAAGAAATCCATGATTAAGTAAAGATGCAACATTATGTAGAATTGGAAGACATGTTGCACAAGACTATCAAGCTTGAGCAACAAATGAGGTGAAGAAAGGAGGCTAAGAAGGGATAAAAAATAGATGATCCAAATACATTGAAACATGCCCCTAAACATGATGAATTTCCATCATACAAGCCAAGACCAAGCCTTCTGAGAATGGAAAACAAGTTGATGCACTAAAATGTAACACCAAGCCTACTAGTTCTAAAAGTCATAACGTTAAGTTTTTTAAATGTTAAGGTAGAGGTACATATCTCATGAGTGCCCGATCAAAAGGGTAATGGTGATTACACAACAAGGAGAGTTCATTTCAAAAGTTTATGAAGAAGAGTATGATGATGAAATACCATCTCTTAAGGACTTCTATGATGGATAGTGTTTTGTAGTTGATGAGTAACTTATGGCAAGAAGAGCTCTCAGAGATCAAGCAAAATGAAAAGAAATCAGTCGGAGAATTTGTTTCACACTCAATATTTTGTAAATAATAAAGTTTGTAGTGGGATAATTGATGGTGGAAGTTGCATGAACATGGATAGTACCAAGTTAGTGGAGAAATTGGCATTACTTACCTTGAAACACCCAAGATCCTACCGACATCAATGGTTAAATGATTGTAGATAAATTAAGATAACTAAACAAGCTATGGTGGCATTTTTGATAGGAAAATATGACAACAAGGTGCTTTTTGATGTTGTCCCTATGCATACATGTCATATTTTGTTGGAGAAACTAAGGAAATTAAACTGATAGACCACATATGATGGCTTCAAATAATTTTTTTTCAGCTTTTTAATTTATAAGCACCTGTAAAAAGATACAACAACAATATAAATGCAATAACTGAAAAATAAAATCACTAAATAAAAATAAGAAAACAATAATGCAAAATTTAGATCCTAAGTTTTTTAACTAAAGTTCTGCTACAAGTAGAAACAATTATCAAAACTTTCTCCAACAACGACACTAAAAACGTAACGCGGTGAAATTTACTGAGAGGTGAGTCAGTCAAATAACACAAGTTGACATGTCAAGTAGTAATGTGGTGTAAGAGTACCATTTATCAATTCCATAGGGAAAGTGTAATCTTTTTTTACAACCCTAGTTCATAAATTTAGTTAACCTAGTCTCACGATTATCAAACATAAGTTTGTGATTTCTAAGGTCTAGCAAAATAGAATACTTGACACTGAAAAATAGCAAAAAACATGAAAAGTTTGTGAGTTTCTTCATAGATGATGCTCATCTCTCTTGATTTGGGGATCGTGATGTTTCCAAAATGTTATCCTACATAGTGGTTGTAATCGGGGGCTTAATACTCCTTATGTTTATGTCTAGGTCAAAAGAAGCCTAGAATCCATAAAGTTGAGGCTTCCTCAATCCTTGTGACATTCTGCATGACTTTTTTTGATCTTCTAGAATGATTGCAAAATTCCACTAAAATATGTCTATCTCTTAGAATTCTATTGTTAACCATTTGTTTCCACTAAACAACGGTTAGAGGTCATAGTTTTACAAAATATTTTAACATCCAAGTTGGTCAGACAACGAGTAAATTAAGATCAGAGGTTAACTAAGAACAAGATAATGAAAACTAAAAGAAAATGCTTAAAGAAAAACCATTACGAAAAAAATCACAATAAAATCTACTACTCCCTACATCATAGAGGCACAAACGGAGAAAATCATAGCAAAAAGCGCCATACAGGAATGCATTATAATCAACAAAAATATGTAAAACTTACAAGTTTTTGTTCTCTCTGCAATGACAACACATTTCCCTCTCATATAAACTATCACAACTCACGAAGCAAAGAGAAAACTCTCTCTATCAGGTTTTCACCAAAGGAGGAAGACAATCTTCAAGAGAGTCCTCAAAATCTTTCCCAAACTCTCTCCTTTCAGCTTCAAAGCCATCTCTAATGCAGAACTCCCTCCTAGCAGCTCTAAGAATTGATTTTCTAGCACGATTCATGACTTGGGCCATCAAAATTCCTTCATAAAATGATTTTTCACTCGTCAGCAAGGTCACAATGCTATACTACATGGTGATCTCGATAATTTTTATATGTAAGGATTTATGAACTTAACACCACTACTTGAAGATTTTAATCCCCTGTAATGGCACAAAAAATTTGATCCCAAGCAAAGTAAGATTTCAATTATATTTTTAAATAAAAGGGATTCTACGCAAGTATACGTATCGTTATCAAGTAATACAGAGCTTTTTGATTAAGCCCCAAATATCGATCTCACGGAGATCGGGGTTAGTCACGACGACTTTCAAGAAAAGTTATAGTTTAGAATAACATGCCCTAGCTTGGAAGGTTGATAAAGGTTTGGTTTTGTTTATATTTTACAATTATCACTACAATACTACTTCTACTCTTAAACTAAAATACTTCGACAAAATCAGAAAGTGGGGTTTAATATACTAAAAGTACTCTTCCTCATGTAATGAAATTAGTGACATTTGTAAAAGTAAAACAAGTAGTTAGAGGGATTGTGACAAATATGAGCAATTATGTTCTTTACCCTTACTAGAGATGCTATAAAGAACATTGATAAATCTAAAGTTTGAATAGTTCTGAAATCAGGCTAGACAGGGAAGATACTAACTCTCACTCTAGAGGTCTCTCTTATCCCTCCACCTAGAGGCTAACATCTCGCATTAAAACTCAAAACAATAAACCAAATTAGGGGGCTTTAGCCTGTCAATCTAAAGTCCTCTAATTCTACATCCATTAAAGATTTTTTTCTTTTTTATTTGCACTCAATCATGTGGACTACATTCTCATCCATACAATCTCATGTGATTCTACCATAGTTGATTGAGACAACACCATCACAGATCTTACATGTTCTCACAATAGATTTTAACATGCAAGCTGATCAAGTTTACATGTAAATGAAGAACAAAGTAAAATTATCATAATATATTCTCACTCTACTCAATTATATATCCTACACATGCATACTATATCATTACAAGAGAGAAGAGTAAATAAAATTACTCACTATACATGGAGAAATAACATGAAATTTTTACTAAAAAAGTCTTTGAAACCATACAAACAAAGTACTAGATTCAAATCAAAATATAATGAAAATATTTATCTTAGATAGAATTCAAACTCTCCTTGTATAGCCAAAATAATCTCCTTACAATCCTCTCCAAGAACAAAGTGAAAAGAAAAGAAACAATCTCTCACTCTCTCTCTTTCTCTCACCTTGTCGCCCTACTTGGGGCTCAAGCCCAAGCCTTCTTCTCCTCTTCCAATTACTTCAAGAATCCAAGAGAGTCATTTTAAAAGCATTTCCAAGCCTTATTTATAATTTTCTAAGAGATTCTTAAGTGTCTCTTCAAAAATGTCCAGATTCAATGAATCTTCCAAAAGGCGCCTCAAGTGCCTCTTAATAACTCCTTATAACCAACCCAAATTCTTCTAGAAACTTCTTTTTATTATTTCCAATGAATTTCCCAAGAGACACACAAAACAACGCTTCAAAAATCATCCAAATTCGATGTATATTCTAGAAGAAATGTTCAAAACCATTTTTGACGCTTAAGCGCTGATTTTGGGTGCTTAAGCGCCATCCTCTCTGTCTGGGTGGCACCTAAGTACCATTTTTGGCACTTAAGCACCGGGCACATGCACTTAAGTCCCTGATTTCGACCCCCATGGCTCCGGTGTGCCCTAGTTCGACCTGGTTTGCTCTAGTTGCTTTGTTTTGGTTCATTTTTGTTCTTTCTGCTCCAAGCACTCCACATTCTTCAATTTGATGTATCTACAACAAAAAACACAAGAAAATATACCTTTAAAGTGTAATATCATCATAAAATATAGCATGAAAATAGTATATTTTTAGGCACATCAAAATCCCCCAAACTTAAACATTAATTGTCCTCAAGTAATACTACATTTTAAAAATAATTTATGTAGATTAGAGTTAATAGGTCATCCTTTAAAATTGCTAAAATTTTGTTCTAAAAATGTGCTAGTTCAAATTAGAAGAACTTCTAGTGAATCAAACTAGCTTAGGGTCTAAAATATTTATCATCAAACATGGAAATTCGTTTTTTCTATCTAATTCATAAATATATGCAGATTTTTCAAATTTTGGATTATATGAACTTTACTTTCTAGACTTAAGAACTCTCTTAAAAATAATTTTTATTAATATGAGTATAAAAAACAAGCTTAGGATTGTTCTAAGTTCTTTACCTAGAAAGACTCAAGTGAAACCAATTTTTGATTAGGACCTCTCCTTAAGCTTCTCCTCACTTTTTTTCTGCATTTTCTTTTTCTTTTTCAGGATCTTTTTTTTATCCATTATTTTTTTTTCTTTTTCTTTATGTGAGGATTATTATATCTAGAGAAGTCCTTAAATAATTTTGAATTCCACTATCCTCCGCTAAAGTTAAAACTTATTACTTTCCTTCATTTGAAATAATGTATTTTTTTAATTCTTTTTAAAAGAGCCTTAAATGTTTGAAAATAAAAATTCTAAGAATCCTTAGTTTTTCAAAAAATATTTTTTTTCCTACTAAAGGTAGTTATTCATTTTCCCTAGCTCTCCAATAAATATCCTTAATTCTAGGTTCACCCTTTTCACTAAAAAGATCAACTAAATTTTCCTATTCCATTTATATATTTAAAATTCTAACATCCTTAAAATGAATCCACATAATAATAATCATTAGAAATAAAATACAAATTTATTTGTAGTACTTTTGAGAACAAGTAAGGTTTAAATTTGAAACATTTTTTTCCCATCAAACTTAAGCTTAAACATGTGTAACAATGAAGTACAAAAATACGAGGCAAAAAATATCACTTTTATAATTTACTACACATCCTACAAAAATATTAACAAATAACACATGGTAGAATATTGCAATAGAAAGTAAATCTAGCTTAAACATGCTTGACATAACACTATAAAGGAATTTTAAATAGTAGAACAATTGCAAACTGAAGAATAAACATGAACACATTTTAAAAAGTATAAAGAAGTTGCTAGATGCTAATAATTTTAAAATATTAAGATAAAGTTTTCATCTCCAATGACTCATTCAACTTAACTCACAAACATAGACACACAAACTCTAATACATAGACTCACAGATACATAAACAAACAAAACCTGAGGTTAATTCAATCTCCCTTCCACCTACATTTCCCCTCCTTACTTTCAATTTCTAACAAAAGAACCTGCACTAATAACATTGGTGTATTATAAAACTTTATATGGTTATCATCCATGCACTAGAATTCCCTCATGTGTTGCCAATTTCATGGTTACTCTAAGTCTAAGTTATACACAATCTAGTAAGTAAAATTGTGCAGTTCATCTAGATGTTGTTCACTAAGTAAGTTCATGAACTTACTCAGTGAAGACAAAGTCAGACAAAGGAAGTAATAGAGTTGAGATAGAGTGATCCAAGTCTAAACTCTACATGCTTCAAGGAAATGCTCAGCTCCGGTTGAGAACTAAGTCGTAACAGACTCGTCAATCTACAACTACCAAAAATCATATACAAATCTAGTCATGATGAAGGAATCACCTCACAACATTAATCCAATCCACTTTTACAAATCAAACACGGATCAAAGTTCAACATCTCACTATTATCCAATCTAACATAACAATAATCACACTAAACAGATAACAAATATAACAATAGGTTGTCTCCCATGAAGCGCTTGGTCTAACATTGATGACCTGATGTAACTAATGTTTACTCTAGTTGCCCTAACATCAGAATCTCATTCATTTTGTCCCTATACCATGAAATATTTCATTTAGTGATTTTGAATAACTCTTTCTTAGGAGATCTTTTACTGATTTCATAATTCAATTCAGGTTCTTCTTGTGATTGAGTCGAATCTGAAGATATAAAGACTGGTGGTGTAGATGAATTCCCTAAATATGTAGGCTTTAAAATTGTATGGGGTACAATTATCTTAAGTTCATGAGACTTTTCAACAGATAAAATAAAAAATTTACTATTTTTAGGTAATATCCATCATTTTGCACCTCTCTTGAAAATAAATACAGTATTCTTTAAACAACATTTTTAACTCATCATGAAAGTTCATTTCGATCTTATCTGTTAACTTACTCTCAAAATTTTCTTGGAAATGATCTTTACTTACTATCAATTTCATCCATCTGAAAACAATCATCATCTTTTCTCTCAACTGGATAATTCATAGTCATTAAAACATCAAAAGTGGCTTCATGGTCATTCATATTCATAGTCAACTCTCCTTTTTGTGCATCTATCATAGCTTGTCCAGTAGTAAGAAAAGGCCTCCCCAAAATAATTGGATTTTCTTTATCTTCTTCCATATTTAATACAATAAACTCCGTAGGAAAAATAAATGTATCCACTTTAACAAGGACGTCTTCTACAACCCCTTTTGGATAAATGATAGATCGATTAGTTAACTGAAGGGTTACAATAGTGAGAGAAATATCGGCTAAACCTAACCTTCTAAATATAGATAGAGACATCACATTAATGCTCGATCCTAAATCACATAAAGCTTTTCCACATAAGCTTTCTCCAATTGCACAAGAAATTGTTACTAGAAGGATCTTTAAGTTTATGAGGAGGCTTTTTCTGAAGTATAGCGCTGCACTCCTCACTTAGTGCAACTGTCTCGTAATCCCCAAAATTTCTTTTATTGTTTAATATCTCCTTCATAAACGTTGCATAACTTGGCATCTGTTGCAAAGCTTCAGCAAAAAGAATATTTATTGCTAACTTCTTAAGTACTTCCATGAACTTTAAAAATTGTTTATTCAACTCATGTTGTCTAAGTCGTTGAGGATATGGAGGTGGTGGTCTTTCTAAATTTATTTTTGTTGGAGATATTAATTTTTTCAGATCCTTAGAAACATTTTCTTCAAGTCTTTTAGCTTCCTTTGTTTCTCTCACAAATTTTTTCTCTTTTCTAACCAAATCCTCTGTCTCTTCCACTTCTTAATTGAACAACTTCTACTTTTTCATTATTATTCTCTTTAGGGTTGATCTCAATGTTGCTAGGAAGTTTTCATTGGGGACTATTGCTAATTGAATTAAAAATTTGTCCCAGTTGATTTTCTATTTTTCTAATCACAACATTTTGACTTTGTAACTGGTTTCCCATTTGCAATACCACTTCTTCTATAGACATCATCTTATCCTCAATTTGTTGATCATTGTTAGAGTCCGGTGGATATGAAGGTTTATAGTCTGTGTTCCCCTGATTATTCCAACTTCCATTAAGATTTGCATGATTATTTTCCCATTATTAGTTTCCACCCACATTAGTATGATACCAGTTAAAATTAGGATGGTTCTTCCAACCTGGGTTGTAAAAGTTAGAATATGGGTTGTTATGTTATTAAAAGTCTCATATGATAAGTTAGAATCAGTCATATGCCATAATGAAACTTACCTCACTTACTGGAGTAAATTGAGGCTTGTTCATTCCAAATTGGTCCAACTTCCTTGATATAGCAGCAACCTGAGATGCAAGAGTTATAATTGCATATGTATCATAAACATTGACTTTCCTTTCAGGATTTACCCTTGCAGAGGGCCATTGAAATTCATTTTTAGTAATTTCTTCAATTAACACATATGCTTCATCAAATGATTTTGACATTAATGATCCACCAACAGAAACGTCAATTATAGACCTAAGGGATCCTACTAACCCATTGTAAAAAGTTTGAATGATTAACCAATCAGGCAGAGTGTGGATACTTTCTTAGAAGTTCCTTAAATCTTTTCCAAGCTTTGTATATTGATTCTCCTTCATACTAACAAAATGAGATAATATCATTTCTAAGTTTAGTAGTCATTGAAGGTGGAAAATACTTAGCTAGGAATTTCTGAGTTGACTCCTCCCAATTTTTAATAGAGTCAGGTGCTAATGAGTATAACCAAAATTTAGTCTTATCCCTTAGTAAGAAAGGAAAAAACCTTAGTCTAACAACATCGTCTGACATGTCGGTATAAAAAAATGTAGCATAAAGTTCTAGAAAACTTGATAAGAGTAAATAGGGATCCTCCGAAGGAGTTCCCCCAAACTGGTTGTTCAAACGAGTCAGCTTCTACGACAGGGGTCTGTATACTTGAGTGAATTTTATATATCGTACGATTTACATAATCCCTCAATGATTTATGATGATTTTCCAAGTTAGTATTTTCAATGTTTTCAATTTCCATTTCTAGTTTTTCAAGTCGTTTCTGTTTTTTGATTTTCTTCCTTTTTTCAATCTCGGAATCATAAGGCACAAGTCTTGCAGATTCTTTTTCCTGCATACACAACACAACAAATAATACATTAAAAATTAAAAAAATAAAATAGAAAATATATTCAACACAACAAAACATTTTCATAAACATCTTATTTTTAACACAAAAAGTTTTTTTACGACACTACAGTTTTCTAAGTCTAAGCCTAATTACTTCAACTAAAATTCTCTTAAAAGTCAAGATCAACCATTGCAATCCCCGACAACGGTACTAAAAACTTGAACCCGATAGTTTTTTATATGTAAGGATTTATGAAGTTAACACCATTACTTGAAGATTTCAATCCCCTGTAATGACACCAAAAACTTGATCTCAAGTAAAGTAAGATTTCAATTATATTTTTAAATAAAAGGGATTTTACGCAAGTATACGTATCGTTATCAAGTAATAGAGGGCATTTTGATTAAGCCCTGAATATCGATCCCGCGGAGATCGAGGTTAATCACGGTGGCTTTCAAAATGTAGTGTCGTAAAAAAACTTTTATGTAAGTTTAGAGGACTTTAGATTGTGAGAACATGTAAATGAAGAACAAAGTAAAATCATCACAAGTTATTCTCACTCTACTCATATCTATATCCTAAACATGCATACTAATTTATTACAAGAGGGAAGAGTAAAGAAAACTACTCACTAGACATGGAGAAACAACAAGAACTTTTCATTAAACAAGTCTTTGAAACCATACAAACAATACACTAGATTCAAATCAAAATAAAATAAAAATAATTATCTTTGATGGAAATAAAACTCTCCTTGTATATCAAAAACAATCTCCTTACAATCCTCTTCAAGAACAAAGTGAAAAGAAAAGAAGAAATCTCTCGCTCTCTCTCTTTCTCTCACCTTGTCGCCCCACTTGGGGCTCACACCCAAGCCCGCTTCTCCTCTTCCGATTACTTCATGATTTCAAGAGAGTCCTTTTAAAAGCATTTCCAAGCCTTATTTATAATTCCCCACGAGATTCTTAAGTGTCTCTTAAAAAAATGTCCAGATTCAATGAATCTTCCAAAAGGGGCCTCAAGTGCATCTTTATAACTCCTTATAACTGCCCCAAATTCTTCTATAACGTCCATTTTATCATTTCCAATGAATTCCCCAAGAGACATATAAAGAAACACTTCAAAAATTATCCAAATCAGATGTATATTCTAGAAGATATGTTGAAAACCGTTTTTGGTGCTTAAGCGCTGATTTTGGGTGCTTAAGCGCCCTCCTCTCTGTATGGGTGCTGCCTAAGCACCATTTTGGGCACTTAATTTCCGGGCACATGCACTTAAGTCTTCGATTTCGGCCCCCATGGCTCCTGCGTGCCCAGGTTCATCCCGATTTGCTCCAGTTTGGTCCATTTTTGTTCCTTTTGCTCCAATTACTCTAAATTCTTCAATTTGATGTATATACAACCAAAAACACAAGAAAACATACCTTTAAAGAGCAATATCATCATAAAATTTAGAATGAAAAATAGTACATTTTTAGGCACATCACATGGGCAGACATGGTCATGCCTGATTGTGGCATGGTCATGCTGCCCTACTATTCCAGATGGAGTGGTTACACCAATTCTAGTGTGGTCATGTTAGTTGTCTTTGACAGGGGCGTGTCACAGTGCCTTTAGATGTGGTCATGCCGTTTTGAGGCACTTTTTTGCTTAATTTTCTTGTTTCAACTTATTCGTATTCAGCGCCTACAACCTGCATCAAAAAACCTTTTTCAAGCTTAAGTTTGTGAAAAATAAATAGAAATAACATATAAAATATAGGAAACTAGTTTGGTAAAATCATGTAAAATTGATGCATGTTAACATCCATATAAAAATTATTATGACTAAGACGATCATTGTTCATGAATACCCATTCATGATAGTTGAACATCTATGGTTTAGTATTTTGATTGAATCAATGAATTTCAATTATCATAAAATTTCTAGATTTTATATTAACGAAAAGTTTTGAAAGTGTACGAAATATAGAAGAGAAATTTAAAGGAAATTCAAAATTGGTAGGAGGGTTTCATTTACTAATGATTGCTAGATATCAAGCCAAAGAATTGGTTACAAATTTCTTACCGTGCATTTTATTAGTTTTGATTGGAAGTTGCATTCTAGGATCGGTAACTTTAATAATCTAGATCATCCACATAGTGGACCTGTGATTGCTAAAGCTATTTCTAAAAGTTTGTTACAATGAGATTTGTAAAATAGAATAAGTACAATCACTTTGGATAATACATCACTGTTAGAAATCTCAAAGGTTTGTTTAGTAGAAGGTCTGATTTGCTTATTATGGGTGGTTTCTTTCATGTGCTCATATTCTTAACTTAATGGTGCACGATAGTTTGAAAGAAATTGGTAAGGTAATTGAGAATGTCAGAGAGTCAATGTTCTTTATAACAGGATTGATGTTTATGCAAAATCTAGATTTCTAGATTGATATTTTTAGAATTTGGTAAGTTGCTAGTTTGTTAATGCTTGTAAATTTGAAAGTTTTGGTGTAAGATATATAAATCCATAAAATTTGGGTGCTTAGTTGTTCTGCTTATGTAATTTGATGTTGAATGGTTTTGAATTCTTGAAACGATATGAATAGAACAATTTTGGTTTCCTAAATTGGTGCCTTTTGAATTGGCTAAGTTGCTAGTTGGTTTAGCTAGTAAATGTAAAAGTTTTTTGTGTGAGATAGAAAAATTCAAAAAAAATTAGATGTTATGTATGTAAATGCCCTAATTTTGGTTTTCTGGATTGATAAAATTATTGGAAGCTTATTCAATTTTATTTTTGATGGAGCAATGATGCTAGCTACTTGTAGCTCAACCGGTTATCCAAATCTTGGTGTTTTTAATTGGGTTCTATAAATAAATATTGATATACAATTTGCAGGTTATCCAAATCATGGTGTTTTATTAAATATAAAAATTATACATTTGCAGGTTGTAACATATGTTTTGAACCCGTTTGATACCACACCAACTTACCAAATAACTTTTGGATGGAGTTAACTTAGTTTGCTTGGAAATTTTTTGAGCTCTGATTTTATTGGTGAGAGCTAAGAAGACAATGAATCTGGGAGTTGACATGTTTTCTGTTTCATATTTCTCTACTTGATGTTAATTTGGTGGGCTTGATACTAAAGAGAAGGAGATAGGGTTGATTGTGATTCTTGTACTGCATAAATAACATTATGTCATTTTAATTGGTGTGGGGCGTTGTTGATATTTACTAATTATTCTTTTGCAT
>NEWO01002663.1:2535-19999 GCA_003013225.1 Phalaenopsis aphrodite
CTATTATTATTATTTTACTATATATTATAATTTATAAAATTTAATTTTTTGAATATCATAAATTTTTTATATATAATTATTTTAAATTATTTTATATTTCAAACAATAACGATTCGAACACGAACGAACGCATCACTGTTCGTGTTTGGTTCATTTTAACCGAACGAAAAAAATTTGTTCATGTTCGTCTCATCTACTTATCGAACAAATCGAACACAAACTCATTGACGAACCGAACACGAACTGTTCGCGAACAACGAGCTTTTTTTACAGCCCTATTAGTACCAGACCCACACTATTTAGAAAATTTAAGCCACCTCGTCACTTCTTCAAGTCTCGCACGTACAGTCCCGAATCCTCGACATTTTGCTGAGTTGGTTAGAACCAACATATGAAACTCGAATTGAGTTCCTACATGAATAGGAGCAGCCCCTAGGGGAACCTCTTACAACTCGAATTGTCATTAACGCTGCATTTTGCACACGCATCATACCACGCACGATTTTGACTTAATTTAACATGTACATTGGTGAACTTGTCCGGACGACCCTGGATGATGAAACAGACCATACGGATGAGTCCGAGACGTCGACTTTAGCTAGGAAGGACACTCATATCACTATGGTTCCGCGTACGAGCAATTAGCACGGCGTAGGCTCGGGCTCAACCCAGGTTCAACTTGAAAGCGATTCGGGCTGGACCCCAGCTGAATAAGGGTTAAACAATTTTAAATTAAAAATTTTTGAATTTCAAATGAGTCATTTAATTTCACCCTAATTAAATTCATTTAGAAGCTATTACCAGCCAAATATAACTCCTCTGCGCATGGAAAACATTTAATTCCCCGCCAATTGCTTCACATAAATGCTTCTTTGACTTATACAATTCGGCTCCGCTCCTATTCTAAAGAGGTCACTCGCCTTCTTCCTGGCCGCCTCTGCTCGAAGCGGCTCTTTCGCTTGCCTCACCCTCTCTCCTCCGCTCGCTCGCTCCTCCTCCGCTCACCCGCTCTTCCTCTGCAACTCGATCGCAGCTCTTGCTCGCCTCCCTCGCTCGATTAAACTCCCTCTTCCTCTCTCGTGCCCGACTCCATCCTTCCTTGCTCAACCGAAGAAGCCCTCGTCTCCTCTCTCTTGGCTTCACCTCCTTCCTTGAAAACTTCGACTGACACTCCTCTTCACAGGCAAAAGCATTGTCGAATTCCCTCCTACTTGCAACATTTGAGCAATTGAGATTGTCTCGTTACCGCAACCCTTGCTCTCTTCCAGGGCTGCATTGTTCTTAGCAATTTTAAATATAAACTTTTCTAACATTTATCTTAAGGAACAATTGTTACATGCCATAGTCCTTTGACATTAAAACTTACATGTGTTTTCTTCTTACTTTTGGAAATATATGCTCTTTGATTTGTGAGAGATGGTGAAAACCTGAAACTTACATGTTTTTTCTTCTTACTTTTGGAAATATTTGAAGGTCCTATGCTCTTTGATTTGTGAGAGATGGTGAAAAGCTGAAACTTACATGCTTTTTCTTCTTACTTTTGCAAAGATCTATGGGTCCTATGCTTTTGATTGGTGGAATAGGGTGAAAATTATTCATGCAATATCAGGTCTCCTTGTGAGCTGACTTATCTAGGCCAATTTGGAAATTGAGGGAAATATATCACTCAATTCAAATGTATATTTACATATCTCATACATAAACTCTGCTCATTACATTCGTGTCAAGCGAATCTTTCATATCATATAAAACTTAATTGCAATTTTGGGTAGGAAGTTGATTGTCACTTCTAATTATTTATGGGTTGTTTCACCCACTGTTTTAAAGACATTAAACCCATCATTTGGGGGTTGTTTTACTCACTGTTTTAAATACATCAAACCCATCATTTGGGGGCTATTTTACTCACTGTTTTAAAGGCATGAAACCCATCATTTGGGGGCTATTTTACTCGCTATTTTGGAGCCTCTAAAAAAACATTTTGTGAGTTAATCAAAGCAGTTTGGAATCACCGATTGCTGTTTGGACTCATCTAGTGAATCTTTTGTTTTATGTAACTGTTGTAGGTTTTGTTTGGGCTCATGTTATTGTTGTTCGGAGTGCTTGAAAATCATAGGAGAGCTGTAGAAAACTGTTGTTTGGGTTTGAGAGCTGTAGGAGGTTGTGGGATCATTGTACAAGCTTGCTAGTTGCTTTTTGGAGCCGTAGGATGTCGTATGATCATCGTATAAGCTTGTTAGTTGCTACCCGAAGCATAGGAGGTCGTAGGATCACCACGCAAGCATGCTAGTTGCCGCCCGAAGCAGTAGGAGGTCGTAGGATCATCGCGCAAGCTTGCTAGTCGTTGCCCGGAGTCGTAGGAGATCATAGGATCACCGCGCAAGCTTGTTAATTGCTACCCGAAGTCGTAGGAGATCGTAGGATCACTGTACAAGCTTGCTAGTCGCAGCCCGGAGCCGTAGGAGGTCGTAGGATCACCGTATAAGCTTGTTAGTCCCTGCCTAGAGTCGTATGAGGTCGTATGATCACCATACAAAGTTGCTAGTTGTTGCCCGAAGCCGTAAGAGATCGTAGGATCACCGTGCAAGCTTGTTAATTGCTACCCGAAGCCGTAGGAGGTTGTGGGATCACCGTACAAGCTTGCTAGTCGCTACTCGGAACCATAGGAGGACGTACGATCACCGTACAAACTTGTTAGTCGATGCCCGAACCCGTAGAAGGTCATAGGATCACCGTACAAGCTTGTTAGTCGCTGTCCGGAGCCGTAGGAGGTCGTAGGAACATCACGCAAGCTTTCTAATTGTTGTCCAGAGTTGTAGGAAGCCTTAGGATCATCGTTGGGAGTTCGTGGCTACTGTCAGGAGTAATAGGAACCTTTAGGAAGCTTTAGTATCACTGTTGGGAGTTCCCAGCTGCTGTCCGGAGTCGTAGGAATCTTTATGATCACCTGTTTGGAGTTTCTGACTGCTGTTAGGACTTGCTTTGCCGCTTTTTACACTAGATCTCTCTTTTCCTGCAAATTTATTTAAATTCTCTACAAATTATACTATGTTTTATGAGCTATTCACGCAGCGGGAACAACAACAACAGATACATCAGGTACACATGTACATTTTATTTATTGTTTTTTTTTATCATTGTAATTTCCTTTTGCTTTGATGTATCATGCATGTCTGGTTGCAACAACACTTTCAAAACAAAATAATTTTTTTCAAAATTTTAACAATATTTTCAAAGTAAAAGAGTTTTTTAAAATTAAACAATATTTTCAGAAAAAAAAAACATAACACGTACTTTTGAGTTTACGGGAGTCCCTCGAATGAGGTAACTCACGATTGCTAACGAGATCTCCCCAGTTTAAATGAGCTTAATAACTTGTTTAGACTAAGTAAATTTAAAAGAAATTAGTGCTACATGAACAAAGGGACCGTGAGATTCTAACCAGTGTCGCTCTAATCAACTTTAACCTCTCTGATGCTTGAATGACAATAAAACCAAACCTATGAAACATATCTGGTAAAACCTTTTGAACCTTAGATTTTAAGACTGCTACTTCGACAAGGAGCTTGGAGCCAGCTTTGTGGGCAGCACGACAGGAAGCTCGGATCGAGCAACAAGAGGATCTTTTTCAGCAATCTCTCTCTCCTTAGCATAAATAACAACCCATAGGACTTCAAGGTGACTCGCCCAGTGCGACATAAATCCTCACATTCTCTTTAGGCTGCTGCACAACTATGTTGTGTAGCGTAAGTCTTAACTCGCCTTAGGTTCCGAGGTTATCGTCTGCGAGTTATTTGCATAATAGAATATTATGCAAATATAACTCTCAAATAATAAAATTGGCAGGATTAAACACCTAAATAACATCGTCTCTAAAACTCAGCCACACATTAGGATAGATTGGGAAGTCACTGAGATTTCCTCTCAGGATCTGTGACATCATCTACCTTTTCCTTTCTTTGGACTGCTGAAAATAACTATTTCCATTTGAGTCACTCCCACTTGTTTTTCCACGTCCTACCGCGAAAACAAACCTTAAAATTTTGAAGAGTAGTACATGTGATCATTATCAAGAGTTTTCTCAAGTGACCTCAGTTATTTGAGATGTAATTAACTATAGAGGTTTGCCCCTATACAGAACTTGAAACCTAAATAAAATAACCCTATTCAATCTTTATATTAGATATGAAAATTTATCGGTCACACATAAATGGTTCGCAGACCAAACGGATATCACAAATCACAAATCCCTTAATTTGTAGAATTGGGTCTATCGCCGGGATATCCCTCATTTTCGGAAATGTGTAGTGTTCACGGTATCGGACACGATTATGCAAACTATTAAACAAATGAGATTCATTTGGTCACATTTTTTCAAAAATTATACGCGCTACCTTCAAAATTCAAAATGTATACCTCTTCTATTAAATTAAATTTAAAAATTATTTTCAAATAAAATAAAAAAAAGTTGACCGACACTTACCTAGATTGTTTCTGAGCATGTTTGCTGAACAGTTGTGGATTGATCCTCTGTTCTAACTGAATTCATATACAAGTTATAGACCAGTCAACCAAATTGAATGAATGCTTCTCCAGCCACTTATATATTGGCAGCACATTAATTTATGCATCTTTCTGTAATTTAAACTTTTCAATATATTTCCATAAGGACCCTTTCCGCAGTCCACAAGAAATTAAGTTGTAGTCATCATTCATAAAAAACTGGCTTCGAGGCAATGATTTGGCGCCTAATTAGTGACCTGGAGGTCAAGGTGGTTTAAATCACCAAAATCACATCTGCTAGGGTGCCAATTTAGAGTTTATGTTAAATGAATTCTCATTAAGGTGAGTTGGGATGATTGTAGCATTGTACTGTCAGTAATCATTACAAGATATTTTCACAGATTTGACGGTTATATCTTGATCTTGAGAATCCTTGCTTTCAAGACAAAGAACTCATCTGATGTGATACAGGTAGATATGAAAGTGTGGGGAAGTTATTAATTGCTGTTGCCACCATTAGAAGTCATTTTGTTAGCTGCTATGCATGTTTCCTACTCATTAGGGTTTTAGGTCCTAGCGCGAGATCCTCTGGCTGCTTGGTACCAAATTGGTGGCATTGCCAAAATCCATCACAATTACGTTAAAATAAGCTGGTTTCTCAAGGGTTCATTGCATTGCGTACGGGGCTTGCTTTCTCAACAGCCTGACATTGCAACCACGGACGTAGATGCAGCCAAGGGCCTCTTTTCTGTTTTTACACCTTTTTCTTTTTCATTTCATGTTTGGTTCAATGGATCTTTGAACTTTGTGCTCTACGATTGTATTTATGACGTTTTAAATGAAATTCAATTGTTTCAAATTTCTATTTGTTTGTAGTGGACTGGCATTTCCTTCAGTAAATTTTGTATCTGATATGGTTTCCATTATATGAGATTAAAACCCAAAATAACCCCATGACATGTGTGATTAAATTTCTACATTATTGTTTAGGGCCATTTACATAAATACTACCCAATTCCTATATATATATATATATATATATTTATTTATTTAACACAAAAGTTTCTTTTCTACATTCACGCCATCCAAATCTTTCATATAACATAAAAAATACCACTATTTTGACTTGAAATACACCTTTTCATACATAAGGTGAGATATATGTAAAAATTTAAGTTTAGGTGTTAGATATGTAAATACATATGAATTGAGTGGTATGTATGTAAATATTCCTATTCTTTCATTATGAGTTGGGATTTATACTTGTATTCTTTGTCACTAGTGTTTTTTTTTTTTTTTTGGTTCAAAGGAGCTGCAAGAGAGAAGTAAGAGTATACCGACCAGGAGGCTGGATGGTAAGAGTATACCGACTAGAGTGTCAAGGCCCACCTTCATGAAGAGAAGTCAACATAGGATGAAAGAAGGATTGCTCGGAATGACACCATTGAGTTCCTTGGGTATAAACACATTGCATCCAACTACTCAAATTGGAGAGCGATTTCTTTTACAACATAAGGTGTTATGAAAGAAGTAGATAATGGAGATTGTGTATGAGAAGAATAAAGATGAGTACGGGTTTTTTGCAGATGAGGGTGAGATGCTTATGTTTCAATGAGTTCTCTAGCCCGAACTCAAGAGGTGCAACAGTATCTTGGGCATAACATTTTCCGTATTCGTTGCACAATAAAGGGGAATGTGTTTAGACTTATTATAAGGCAGTTGTGAGAAATTGGTGTTTAAAAAAATGGTAAAAATATTAAGCCTCACTATTCAGAAGTTGTTTGTCATAATACCTAACTTGATTTAGAAGGGGAATGAGGTATGTTTTGATTAGAGGTATTTAGTAGACTTTTCCATTTTAAACATGCCACGAGATCATGTGTGGTATAACATCGTGCTTATGGATACATGCCAATTTCTATTGGGTCAATCATGGCAGTATAATAGGTACACTTCATGATGGCTATAAAATACTTACTCTTTTATTAAGAACTGAGAAGTGTATTCTAATTTTTCCCTTGAAGGAGTCAGCAATGATGATCACTATGACAAAGATGGGAGCTAAGTGCCTTGTGTTACATTTCTATATGTTATGAGAGCTGTGTGCAAGACAATGCTGGTTTGTTGGGCGGCCTTAGTGGAACTCCCTTCACCAGAGCACTAACGAGCTTCCTTCTGAAGTTAGGGACATGTACTGTATCTATCTGGCCTCTTCTGTCAAACTCATGGTCTTCGGGGCTTCGTTCCCGTTATTCTGGATCTTACTTTTCTTCTAGGTGGTAGTGTGCTCCCCAACTGACAAGTCCACTGAATGCGATTAGAAAAGTATGAGGAGCTGTAGAAATGGTTGTTGATCTGATGGACCCCTTAGAGTATTAGTTCCTTTATTTCACCAGCATTGATTGTGACCAAGAAGGATTAGTTTGACATATGTCCATTGATAGCAGTACGATAACTTCATCAAATACCAATTTTTTATTTTGAAAATGGATGACTTATTGGATCAATTGCATAAGCATTTTTTTAAGATAGATTTGCACAGTGGAAACCTCCAAGTTTAGGTAAGGTTTGGGGATGAGTGTAAGGTTTCATTCAAGATGTGGGTAAATTGTATGAGTGGAACATCAAGTGTTCTGGCCTTTCTAATGCATCAAGAACTTTTATGGGTTGTTGATCAACATTTTTTGAGCTTTCATCATAATGTTTATGGTTGTGTATTTTGACAATATTTGGTAAATAGTTGATCGGGGAGGTGGGGGGCATGCGCAACACTTGCGACAGGTGTTTGGAGTTCTTCAGATTGAGCAATTATATTTCCACCCAAATAAGCATCATTTTTTGCCATAACAAACATGCATTTTTGGATATATTTATTGTTTTAGTAGTCGACATTGAGATGAACCCCACTAAGATTGGGCTATTGTGAATTAGCCTAGTCGAAATTTGTTTGTCCATGTACACCAATTTTGTAGACTGGCTTCTTTCTATAAGAGATGTCAAACATTTCAGTTTTGTAGAGACCCGCTTGACACAACCTCTCAAGTCAGATAGGTTTGTCAAGTCAGATAAAGCACAGATTAATTTTAAAGCACATTTCATTCACATGTTCTAGCTCTTTTTAATTTTAATTAGGCACTTCAATGTGAGAATTGAAGTTGTGTTGAGCCAAGGTGGACACGTTATTGCATTCTTCAGTAAGAAGTTGAATTATTCCAGGCAAAGGCACTTTACATACGACAAAAAGTTTTATGTTGTTATGAGAGCTCTTAGATGTTGGAGCCATTTTTTTCTAGCAAACAAGTTCACTCTTTACACTGATCTTGAGGTCTTGATATTCTTGAAAAAGGAAAATAAGCTAAAGGTAGACACATCTAATGGGGTGGTATTCGTCTCTTCTTTTTATTTTTTTCTTGGGCACATTGTTGGGAGCCAAAATAAGATTGTTAATGTATCGAGTTACCATCAACTGTTGATTTTTATTATGTGGTCTACGGGTTTGAAATGTTGAGAAATATGTATGCCATTGATGAAGACTTTTAGCGGATTTTGTTTCGATGCCAGAAGAGACCTTATGATCAATATCATAGATCTAATGGTTATTTTTTCTTCCAAAATAGATTGTATATTTCTAAGAATTAACCCAAGAGGTTTAACTTATAGGAGTGTCACGATAGAGACATGATACAACACTTTTTTGATAGGGGTAAGTTTCATTCATTAGCAAAAGCAAATTTTTATTTGTCTAGATCGATACGAGATGTGGAGAGATACATTCAACAATATAGGATATAAAATACGAGTTTATACACCACCTTCCCGTCTCAGAGTTAACTTTGGTGGATGTGATCTTGAACTTCGTTGCAGGCCTTCCATGAACCCAACGGAGTAAACCGCTTCTCTAAGAAAACGCACTTTTTATCGTGCCGCAAGATGATAGAAGTTCCACATACTACATATTTTTGAATCACTTTGGGAGGATTTTATGCGATAAG
Organism: Phalaenopsis aphrodite; assembly: GCA_003013225.1. Lineage (NCBI taxonomy): Eukaryota > Viridiplantae > Streptophyta > Magnoliopsida > Asparagales > Orchidaceae > Phalaenopsis > Phalaenopsis aphrodite. The sequence goes on from NEWO01002663.1 coordinate 11,031, forward strand.
TTAGATATAAAACTCTTGTTTAGTCCAATAGTGGACTCATAGACAGTTGGATTGATCGAGGTGGCAGATCAGAGTTTGGGGAATCTGCTCGTGTGATTTGTGGGCAAGAATATCAGACAGGAGGATTTGAACTTTGCTTGGGTTGAGTTTTATTACAATTAATCTACTAGTCAATCCATAGGTCACAACCTCTTTAAGATTTAAATCTTATATGAGAAGGTGAGAAATGAAATTATCAAGTGTAATACAAAGTATCAGAAATAGTCTAATAAGTGCAAGATAGCTATAGTTTTCGAAGAAGGTAACATTCAAATTGAAGAATGAGAGGTTTCATGTATGGTCATTTAGAAAGCTCATCCTAAAGGTGATGGTCTATTCATGATTGTTAAGAACTTCAATAACCATGCATATAAGTATGATCTCTTGGGAGACTACTATATTTTTATGTGTAATGTCTTGACTTAACACATTATTACACAGATCCAAAAGCTTCTAGAGGAGAAGGCAACTCACACTCAGAAAGAGTGATGCGGGAGAATCCCAACAATCTGAATGTGTGTGATGGATGGAATTTTTCCTTCCTGAGAGTTCAGCAGCACGAAAATTCCCTCTCTTGATTATTGTGGGTCTTATGGGGCCCCTATTTGTAATATTTTGAGCTATAATTAGGAAATTATATCTTAGTAAGCATATTGCTTACGAGTTTTTGTAGACGTGTATTTGTTTTAAGCTATTGGATACTTATTTGTTTTCTACCTAATGGAATGCTATATCATGTGTTTTCGTGCAAGTTGTCTTTGCAGCTTATTCTGGACTAGGGTGTGGATTCCCCTAGCTTCCGCATGATAGCGTTCTTAAGTGTGTAGAGGATTTTTAAGGTATTTAGTAAGGAGGTGGTTGTGGAGTAGCAACAGAATGATATTATGGGCAAAGGTGTTTGGGAAGGGATATGTTGTGCTTGACGGTGAAAACTGGCTATTGGACAGCAGGTAGCAGCACTTTCGATGGCTGTTTGGACTGAAAAATTGCTGTAGAAATGCAAAGTAGTGAGGTATGGGCGGCGAGCACATGTTACTAAGCATGACACAAACACACTACTTGCAAAATGAAATGATACAACACTCTGAGGAGCATAAAATGGAGAACAAAGTCTCCCAAACGTCAATAACCAAGTCATTCTAAATCAGAAAATAACAACATATAATTAGTTCCATAATGGAAAATAACCTAATTAGAATTAGAGAAATAGAAAACCAACCAGAAAAGAAAAATGGAAAAAAAATCATAAATTGAAGATCGACTGCCCTTGTGTCAATTCCCGTGATTGTGGGCTTTCTACGATCCAACAGAACCTGCAGATCGCAAAATCCTGAGGAAACAAGATCGCGAGATCCCAACATACAGTCCCACATTTTTCTCCATAGTTATTAGAGGTTTCTTTTATAGAAGAGCCTGGATCTCATTGTTAGATGTTTTTTCCCATAAAAACACTTATAGTATTTTTCAAAATAAAGTCTCAACACTTTTATATAACCATCTATCTGGGATGATATTGTTGATCTGAATTAAAATTTTAACACCCATATTACTCCATACAGTCTTCCAGAAATAGTTGAGAACTTCCTCATTTTTGACATATTGGACCTCCCTTAGCAGTGGTAACTTAGGAGGTAAACTATTTGTCTAAAAATCTTGAAATTCTCTTTTCTGGGATTGCAATGTGTCTGGTATCGGCTCCTCGAACTCATGTCTTTTTTTTGACAACCAATGCATATCTTGCTGATGCCCCTCTTAATGTTTGTTAGAAGATTGTTCATGGCACTACATCCTCAAACTCTATATGAACTCCCATTATTTCAGACTCACTACTATTTAGAAAACAAATGCTCATTATGTTGGGGTCTCTCTGATGGGCTTTAGTTTGAATCACTAGCATTTCTTGCTCGTTCATTGCTGCAAGTTGTTACTTAATTCTGTTCTGGATCTTCACTCTTTGACTCCTCCATTGCACTCTGCCCAGTGAAAGATATCACCCTTTTGTTCGGGCTATCAAACGTATTTTTCCGAAAATCATGTACTTAAAATTCTTTCTGGCTTGGAAATACTTATGAATACTATTGTTCTCCACATTTTTTTTTATTCTGTACAGGTTTCTCCTTTAGAGGACTTAGCTTTTGTGCTCCTTTGGGTGTACTTTTGTTGCTTAATCCCATAGTTGAATTCTTTTTTAAAGATGTTGTGGATCTATTGTTGTGTTATCTCTCCACATTCAGGGCTAGAGTATGAACATCATGTAATGTCCAATAGGGCTACAATTATATCATGTTTCCAAGAAACAATCTCAATCCCCGTGGATAAAGGACTAATCCCATTTATATCTGCTAAGGTCCATTCGAAAGTTTTCTTATAATTCCTCAAAATATTAATTAAATGTTTCTCTTGTGAGTTAGTCAAATCTGAGGATATTATAACTGGTACTGTAATTGACTTCTCCAAATAAGTATTTTTTAAGTATTTGAAAAGCACTTTTATCTCAAGTTCAGAGGGTTTCTCTATAAAAGATATAAGAAGTTTACTATTTTCTATTATATCTAGATATTCAAACATCTTCCTAACATTTTTTGAATTATCATTAATCAATAGAGTTGATTCTTCCCTAGAGTTTGTCAAATTCTCTTCATCCAAATCTGATTCTACTAATTTGACTTCACAGTTTTCTCGAAAATGGCTACTACAAAAATAATCAATTAAATCCACCCGAAAATATGCATCTTCATTTCTTTCGGAAGGGTACTTCATAGATTTTAGTACATTAAAAATTATCTCCTGATCACTTACCTTCATAGTTAATTTACCTTTTTGCACTCAAATCATGGCTCGACTAGTGGTTAAGAAAGATCTACCTAATATTATGAGAATTTTTTTATCTTCCTTCATATCTAATAGAATGAAATCGACATGGAAGATAAATTTGTCCACCGTTACAAGAATATCTTCTATAACCCATTTAGATAAGTGATCGATCGATCAGCTAATTGAAGGGTCACAGTGGTAGGAGACACCTCTCCTAATCCTAACATCTTGAAAATAGAAAGTGACAAGGTTTATACTAGCACGAAGATCACATGACGCTTTCTCATAAAATTTCTCTCCAGCCGCATAAGGGATAGGTGAAGCTCTCAGGATCCTTAAGCTTCTGAGGAAGCTTTTTCTGTATGATAGCACTACACTCCTCGTTGAGTGCTACTGTATTATCGTTTCCAAACTTCCTCTTCTTATTCAGAATCTCTTTCATGAGCTTTACATAGCTAGATATTTGTTCTGATACCTCAACAAAAAAGTATGTTAATCGTCAATTTTTTAAATACTTCCGAAAATCTAGATTGGAGTCTACATTGGAGTCTACATTGGAGTCTAAAGGCCTTCGTTTAAGTAGAACTAAAACTGAATACATGGAATGTAATTTTAGTTGTAATAACTCTAGTGACAGGAGTGTGACTTTGGGTGATCAAATTATTAAAAGGTGTGAACGATTTAGATATCTTGGGTATGTTGTCCAAAATGATGGTAATATAGATGGGGATATTAATAGTAGAATTCAAGTTGGTTGGTTGAAGTGGAGGAATGCTTCGGGCCTTTTGTGTGATAGAAAAGTATCGGTAAGACTGAAAGGAAAATTTTATAAGACGGTGGTGATACCTGCAATGCTCTATGGCGTTGAATGTTGGCCTTTAAAAGAGAAGCATAGTAATAAGTTAAGTGTTGCCGAGATGAGAATGATTAGGTGGATGAGTGGCTTTACACTTAGAGATAAAATGCAGAATGAATAGATTTGTGATAGGGTTGGTGTAGCTCTTGTGACAGACAAAATTAGAGAAATTCATCTTAGATGGTTTGGTCACATTAAACGTCGACCAGCTGATGATTCGATTAGGAGAGTAGATGTTTTAGATTCGACTTGTGTTAAGGCAGGGGTAGACCTAGGAAGACTTGGGCTTATTGTATTAAAAATGATCTTAATTTACTAGAACTAAATGAAAATATGACACTAAATAATACACAATGGAAAAAAAGGATTCATGTAGCCGACCCCACGAAGTGGGATTAAGGCTTTGTTGTTGTTGTTATTCCAAAAATCTAGAAAATTGTTTGTCCAGTTTTTGCTTCTGGAGTCTCTGTGGAAATGGTGGTGGTGGTCTTTCAATATTAATCTTAGTTGGTGAGATTGATTTTTCAAAGTCCTTGGAAATATCTTATGAAGGTCTTTCTGGTTCTAGTCTCCTTTTCAATCTCATAATCTTTACAAACCAGATCCTCTAATTCTCTTCCACTCTTTAACTGAACAGCTTTTACATGTTCACTATTCTTCTCTTTAGGGTTGATCTCAGTGTTACTAGGAAGAGTTCCTTGAGATCGATTGCTAAGTGAGTTAGCAATCTGACCCAACTGGTTCTATACGTTCCAAATAGTTGCATCTTAACTTTGTAATTGATTCCTCATCTGCAATACAATTTCTTTCAGCTGTTCTTTTTGAATTCTGGGTTAGAGTTGAATCCTGGAGCATAAGAAGGTCTTATGTTGGTACTACCCTGGTTGTTCCAATTCTTTAAAGGGTTTGCTAGATTATTTCCCCATTGTTGGTTTCTTCCACCAGAATTATTGTTGCAGTTAAAGTTAGGGTGGTTATTCTAGCCTGGGTTATAGAAATTGGAGAGGTCTGTTGTTAATCGCATTTTGGGTCTCAAATGATTAAATATTAGCATGAACCAGTTGTCCAAATGAGTTTTCCTCAATTACTGGTGGTCATTGAGGTTGATTCATTTCAAATTGGTCTAAGTTCCTAGATATGACTGCTACCTGAGAAGTTAGTATTGAAAGCACATCAGTGTCATGTACGCTGACTTCCTTCCTGGGGTCCACTCTTTCAGAAGACTATTGAAAATTGTTTGTGGTCATCTCCTCAATTAGAGTATAAGCCTTTTGAAATGACTTTGACATAAGTGAAATACCAACAACGACATCCATAATGGATTTAAGGGATCTTAATAAACTATTGTAAAAAGTCTGAATAATCATCCAATCAGGCAAGTGCATGATGGGGGCACTTCCTAAGTAGTTCCTTAGATCATTCTTAAGCTTCATATATTGACTCACATTCATGTTGACTAAATGAAGTAATATCATTCCTAAGTCTTGTCATTTTTAAAACTAGGAAATATTTAGCTAGGAATTTTTGGGCTGAGTCACCCCACGTCCTAATCTGTCTAGGTGCTAATGAATTTATTCACATTTTGGCTGTCTCTCAGTGAAAAAGGAAAAACCTTAAGCCTAACAGTGTCATTGGATATGTCATAACAGAATGTAGCGTAAAGTTCTAAGAAACTTGCTAAGTGTAAGTTAGGATCTTCAGACGGGCTCCCCAACTTGGTTGCTTTGCTCCATTTCGATGATTGCAGGTTTAAGTTCAAATGTGTTATCTTCTACATTAGGGGTTTAAATACTTAAATAACTTTCATCTATCATAGTGCATGATCTATGAGCATCATGGTGATCATGAATAGGTTCATGAGTTTCTAAATTAGTTTGTGGGTTGTTCGCCAATTCTCTTACAAGTTTTTGAAGTCTTCTTTGTTTTCTAATTCTCCTAATAGTTCTCTCTAGCTCTATTTCATAAGGTTCAACTCCAATAGGTCCTGAGCTACGCACAAACGAACTAAATACTCTACTAGGTAAGATTCACAAAAATCAAACAAATCAAACAAAAAATATTATTGAATTTTTATTTATTAAAACAAACCAATGTGTGATTACAAACAAACATTTTACGCTACAATTTTTATGTATAAGTGGTAAAAGTTCAATTAAAATTTTCATAGGTTAACTACACCGTTATTCCCTGGCAACGATGCCAAAAACTTGGTACCAACTTCAGGTGCACTCATACTCTGGGGGTTCACGCAAATGTTCGGTTGTATCAGTAATATCCTATTTTTGAGTCTCGAATGTCGATCTTATATGGAACAAGGGAATTAGACTTAGGAAAAGTTCTAGCCTAGTAGTTTTGTTCACATCCTGGAATTTAGATTAGGTTAAAAGTTCTACAAACTAATCCTACAATATGGCTAACAATTTTAAAGTTTAAATCCTTTAGATATCCTACTTAATCCAGTTGAATTGATGAATATCAAGTTATAAAGTTACCCTCCATTGTAACGATTTACGTGGAGTAAAAGAAATGTAAAGTGTTAATTGTAAATTTAGCTAGTGACAAATAGGAACAATTCTCTTCTTTACCCTCTTTCAAGTGCTTAAAGAAGATCGGTTAAAACGACTTTAATTTTTAAATCTTGTTTTGAACCCATCAAAGAATGTTTCCCTAATATTTCCATCTCCCTATGAAGCATATCAACCTATACTCCGCAGTTCAACATGATTAACATAATTGATTCTACTATAGCTCTACCCAGTCATTATGACTCACAACACATTTTAATATTTCACTTGACCAGTATGAAAGGTAAATGGAGATATGAAAGTTAATCATCACATTAAGTAATTAAAAATAATTTTAAAAGCATTTTAGAATCCTACACATCCCACTCAGTCATCACAAGGTAAGAGAAAGAGAACGCATGAAAAACATTCCACAAAGCTTCATTAATAACAAGAGAGTTCCACTAAATATTGTATTTACAGAAATACAATAATCAAATACACAACACTTATTTTTCTCTTCTTTACAAAGCTCTGAATATGCTCCACCAAAGATGCTCTGATTCCTTGTTGCTCTCCTGATGACTCCTCTCTTTACAACTCAATTCCTCACCAATACACTAAATAAACACACTATCCTTTAATCCATCAGCAAGCCTCTCCTTTTCTTTACATACATGTATATAGCTTTAAAACTTCTCATGCAAAGCCTCTTTCGACGTCTAAATAACTCCNTGAATGTCACGTTGGCATTTTTATTACAGGCTTTGTGATAAATAATTACAGGTTTAGTAATAAATGCTCCTATAAGCATTATTCTGCTTTCATAATCAGATTATGTGATGAAGTATAATATTGCATTTGCACGGGAACTTGGAACGTCAAACGAAACTAAGGGAGATGCCAATAGCAGGAAGCGGAAGCCGTATGGCTAGGCTGGGAAGCCAAGGGTCCGGCTGTAGCTAATTATTTTAATTTTAGCAGTAAAGAAAGAATTTGAAAAGCTAAAAAATTAAAAGAATATGAAATGAAAAGACTTTTTCATTATTATTATATATATTTTAATAGTGTGTATTTAATGCTATGTCTCATATGATGCCTATAAATAGAGGCATTGGATGAGGAGAAAAATCACAAGTGAAGGGAAGAAGAAAAATATCATGCGTTGCGGAGAATAGTTGCGGTGGAGCGAAGAGTTGCGGCGAAGCAAAGAGTTGCAGATGAGCGAATAGTTGCGAAGAAGAGTTGCGGTAAAGCGTTGCGGCAAAGCGGAGTTGCGGCGAAGCGTTGTTGCGGCAAAGCGGAGTTGCGGCGAAGCGTTGCAGTGAAGAGTTGCAGTAAAGCGTTGCGGTACAAATTTGCGGTGAAGATTCGCGACAAAGTGTTGCGGTGCAAATTTGCGGCGAAGTGTTGCGGTGCAGATTTGCGACGAAGTGTTGCGGTGCAGATTTACGGCGAAGTGTTGCGGTGAAGAGGATAGTCGTCCCCGTCCTACGTAGCAGGCAAGCAATGGGATCTTCTTTCGCATTGCGGCGAAGAGGAAAGTCGTCCCCGTCCTGCGTAGCAGGCAAGCAACGGGATCTTCTTTCGCGTTGCAGCGAAGAGGAAAGTCGTCCCCGTCCTGCGTAGCAGGCAAGCAACGGGATCTTCTTTCTCGTTGCGGCGACACGACGCGTTGCGGGGAAGAATTGCAGCGACGCGATGCGTTACGGCGGTACGTCGTGGCGATGTGTTGCGGCCTGATGACGCGTTGCGGCGGTGCGTCACGACAACATGTTAGACGGAGGATCGTGGTGGTGCAACATATTGGATGTCCAATGCCACGTAAGAAGGTTACCTTGGAGTAAATTGCCAGTGATCTTTGACTAGACTGGGGCTATGCATCATAATATTACTTGATGATGTTATTTTGTATGAGAGGAGCCAACGAAAGTCCACTGATGACTTATTAACCTATCTGAGGTTGTTTATGGAGCATTGCTCGCTCATGAACCTGTGTAGAAGGGATCATGTGTAGTCCACTACGAACCGTTAACCTATCCAGGGTTGTTTACTGGAGTTAAAACTCGACGATGTTAACCCATATGGAAGAGGTTAGATCAAATCCCCCTGGGATTGATCGTGCTGACTAAGATACAATCGAAGTTGTGTATTTCTTGGGTCAAGAGCATGAGATGACTCGTTGATGAGCCCTTATATTTTATAAAGATATTTTTATGTATAGGAAAGTAAATGAATAATACTTAAGATACATTGATTATGCATGAGTTGCGATGTAATAACATATGTGAATTACATGACTGGGGTATTATTGATAATACTTGCGAAAATTTTCTGCATTCCAAGTCCGGGGCAGAATTTTCCCATATGAATCCTTGAGTTTGAAGGTTCCAAGTTTGATCATGGTAGCCACGATATATGGGCCTTCCCAAAGAGGTGATAGTTTATTGCGTTGGGGACCATGACCGGCGGCTTCAATGTTACGCAAGACCAGGTCACCAACAGAGATAGGTCGAGGCTTGACTCTCCGGTTGAAGTGGCGAGCAACTCTTTGGCAGTAGGACGCAGCTCTGAGGTGGGCCACATCACGTATTTCTAGGAGAAGATCTAACTGTTGTCGGAGCTTTTCTTCATTGCTTTCTGAGTCGAAAGTCTTGACTCGGGGGTTTGGAATTCCGATATCAACGGGAATGACAGCCTCGGTGCCGAAACACATATTATATGGAGTTTCTCCAGTTGGAGTACGCGCAGTTGTG
>NEWO01002672.1:0-28725 GCA_003013225.1 Phalaenopsis aphrodite
TATATATATATATATATATATATATATATATATATATAGATTTGTTGCATGACAAATTTGTAATTTCATAATAATATAGAATTTTGCAGCTCACTTCACTTAAATATAGTTCAAAATACCAAATTAAAACCAAAATACATATTGAAACTACAATTAGTAATAGGATTATAACATTCAATTTAAAATGTAACAATAACATCTCATGAGAACCATTGCTCGGTTGGTACACGATCGAATCCTGAGCAACATTATGAGATTCAGAAACACTCGAACTACAAGTGTGGTCTTCGATTGTGACACCGTCGAACCCCCATGCAACGTTGTCCGACTAAGATAACGTAGAATCTAAAGGGATGACGTTGCCCAACTTCTGTTCCAAAACTAGATCAATGACACTAAATTTGAATATTTTGGCTGCCAACACTACCTGTAATACAAAAAAAATTATAAGTCAAATCATTTCAATGTGAAGATCAATGAAATAACTAAATTTTGGTATGTATTTACCTCTAACTTCTCAGCCCACCAATTCTCTGGTGAATCAATTTTCCGCTTCAGTGAATCCAGCCTCATCTTATCAAGTTTGTGTGGGGAGAAGTTGATGTCCTTGGAATTGTGCAATCATTTGGAGGAAAATTGAAAGGCTAAAAAATATTTTAGATATCTAGTGATCACATATAACGAAATTAAAGCATCTTTGCTCTCAACAGCCCAAAGCTCTTCTTTCTATAGAATTTCTTAATTTTCTACTCTTTTGCTATCATACTTGCAACAACCTTTGCCATAATAGTATCAACATAAAATGAGAACACACCTAACTCTAATTATGAACATATTATTTATTCAATCAAATTTTATGAAAGTGGTGTAAACACATCAAATGCAAAGAAGGTAATATATAGCTCAACTTTTTTTATTAGAGATCAATGAAACTTACCTTGATGCTCACATAGAAATCACCATTTTTTTTAAAATAACAAAAGAAAATGCATTAATCATTAAAAAAGGGTTTCCATCAAAGATGCGGCCATTAAATAAAGGAGGATAAGAGTATCCTCATGAAGCAAAATAACCAAAGAAGAAGAAAGAAATGAGGCTATAAAAAAGGTTTGCTTAAGTACATGACAACTTAGCAATCCAATTAGTAGGTATGTTGGCCTTTCTAAAAGTTTGAACTCATTTTATTTGACAGCTTATACTAATAGTGAGGATCTAATTAAAATCAAACTTAATAAACTGAGTGTTAAAGATACCCATAAGACATTTACATATGATAAGTGAATTAATCAACACAACCACAAATCTCCAACCAAATATAATGGACAGCTTTATAGCAGTGAGTGTGGCTTCATTCCAGCAACTAAAGGAGATTTAGCAGTTCTTGGAGAACAAAAGTAGCAGCTTACCAATAAATTCTCTGTACACTGCCCCCAAGCAAGTAACTTTGTTAGAGCTCCTATCTACATTATCTTGATCCAATGTTTCTCAAGTTTACTCTAACAAATTTAATGATGTTTTTGTGCATTCTTCCTAATATGAGTAGGTTTGGAGAAATTAAGCTTACTTGCATTGTTATTCAAGTAAGGTGTCCTTATGAGAGTACTTAGGAGCCAAGAATTGTGCACATAAGGAATCAGCTTTTATAATTTTCATTCATAGCTTCAAGAAATTGATATCCATAAAGTCATTGAGAGATCAGAATCACAATCCTCCTTGATTAACTTACAAGTTTTCATCCTAGTGGTCCAACTAATTTTGGCACTCTTATCATGCCAGAAAAACTCATTAAACATTCTTTCTATTATTTTGATTGTATTGGAAGGGATTTGTAAATTTGGATAGTACAAAGACGTACATATGTAAGGATACTCTTAAGCAAGGTCATTCTACCCTCAGTAGATAGAAATTTGTTATCCCAAGACTGTAACTTATTTTTAATATTTTGTATCAACAGGTCAAACTAAAGTGTTTTCCTTTTGCTTTTGAATAATTTGATGCCAAGATAATCAAATGACATTTCCTTTTTAGTAAAGTTAGTAGTACTGTGAATCCAAATTCTTTTGGATAAAGGAACAGTAGCACCCACAATTAAATGACATTTTTTTCTTATTGATTGAAGACCAGCCAGTCGGATCAAATGATTAATCAATTTGGGTTGGTCAATTTGGTTTGATTTGGTCAAGTGTATGACTTGGGTTCAAATTCTTGGGTTTTGGGTTAACTTGGGTCTAGGTCTGGTTTGGGCTAAGGTCTTGTTCAAATGATTGATCAATTTGGATTGGTAGCCTCAATTCTTTCTTCTTCTTTGGTTATTTTGGGTCAACAGGTAGGCGGCGTTTTGAAAATGCTGCCGCACTTATAAGCCGCCCCAAACGGGCCCTGAATGGCTTATCAAACAAGTAGGTAGCCCAACCCGAGTTTTATCTTAAGCCAACATGCCTCAATTATATATTGGTATTATTATTAAATTAATTACACTAAGATTTATCTACTATGTAATACTTGAGATCTCAGATCTAGCTTATAGATAGCAGATACTAGAGAGAGTCAAGGGTTCGACTCTTCTCGGTCTTTTTCTCATATTATGTTGTTGTAGTATCATGAATCATATTTTAGTGAATTTACTTTCTTCTCTTTTTTTAATTTTTTATTTATTCTTGTTTATTTTGACTTAATAAGACCGCGATACCGCCCATGTATAGTATGAGATTTAATAGGTTTTATTTGTCCCTTATCGTAATAATATGCATTTAAGTGCAGATTTGGATTAAGAAGTTTGATTTGTGGCAGCTCGAGTAATATAATTTTAATTGGAGTGGATCATGAAGATTTTAAATTTGATTTAAATTATATACATTATATTAATAATCAACATTATACTCAAAATAGATCTAATTCATGAGGCTTTGTAACTTTTTGTCAGTGGTAGGATCCTCATCATAGTTCATTTGATTTAGATTGTATGATTATCTCAAGAATTGTGTTGATGCATATGTGGTGAGCATATTAAGTTTTGAACTGAAATTGTCATTTAAACCTTTAAACCTTTAGACTTTAGGACTGCTACTTCATTAAGGAGCTTGGAGTTATCATCGAGGACAGCCTTCTACAACATCAAGTGGATCTACAATAGCAAATTTCTTTAGAATTAAACAATGAAAACCATAAAACTCTTAAGTTGTTTGCTTAGTGCGACATAAATCCCACCTCAACTTTAGGCCTTTGCAGGATCTTGTCATGCAATCTAAGTCGTAACTCGTTTTAGGTATCTAAGGTTGTTGTCAGATACGACATAATTCATTCTATCTTCCAGACTATTTGTACGATCATCTCACACAAATGTAAGCCCTAACTAACAAAATTGGCAGGATAAAACATTAAAAATTTTCTCTTGCAATTGAAGCCAAACCATAGGATAGCTTGGGAAGTCATTGAAGTTCTCCTCGGGATTTATGAAAACCCATAGTTTTTCTCCCTTTGGAGTCCATAATAAATGTTCCAAATTTGAGTCTTTCCCATTTCACACTCCTTGGTATGATCTTTGGAAAGTCTTATCCTTTAGAATCCTTTAAGAGAATATTTTATGATCTAAATCAAAAGTTTTCTTAAGTGACCTCGGTCATTTAAGATGTAATTGAAGGGGTTTGCCTCTATAGGGAGCTTTAAGAACCCATATAATATAAACCCTACCTAATTCTTCATATTAGATAAGAGATTTGTCGGTCAACATAAAAATGGTTTTTTGCAGACTAAAAGGGATGTCAAAACTTCTTTAGTTTATTTAATTGAGCACCACCAACAAGTAGTGTATCTACCCTTTGAGGTAGATATATTTCTTGTGGTGTTATGCTCGATCATTTAAACTATTGTAGATATGAGATCAGTTCGGCCTTGTATTTTTAAAAATTAAANTATATATATATATATATATATATATATATATATATATATATATATATATATATATATATATATATATATATATATATATATATAATTAAACAAATTTTTAAAATAGAGTGTCGGGATATCCATTTCGGTGACAGGCAATTCTAATTTGGCGACCAACACTCAACCATCAAGTTTTGGGCTACTCTTTTAGATGAGGGGGAAACTGATCAGTTTTGTGATGACTTAGTCATTTACAGAAACCAGTTAAGGTATGGATTGCGACTACCTCTATGCTAAGAGTTTTGAGCGATCTTCAACAGGTATGATATTATTCCAGCACAGACTAAGCAAAAGGTTATTGTGCCTATTATGACATATGTTGTTTTTTGTTGTTGAAAAGCAATTTTTCGGTCAGCGAACATATTTAACCATATGTTTTCTTTTTGGGTGGAGGATAACAAGTTTGTACAATTTAGCATAGTTGATCAGCTTCAACGCATGGGCAAGGAGAACAAAGTAAAAGAATGGAAGTTCAAGATCTTCATTCCATCATCCTCTATGAATTGTAGTACCAAGATTATTTCAACAAGAGATGCCTTCAAGAGAAAGAAAAGTATGGACTATTCCCAGATTGAAGGAGCTAAAACTGACAGACAACTCCTGTTAGTTTCTCAATACACAGATCTAATGACTGTCAACGGGGGCGAGGGAGGGGGGGTTCCTAGGGATTCGCCCGTATTACCGCAAAGTCGTGGACCCCATTTAACACAGAATTAGTCAAGTGAGAGGTAGTAATTGTTGTTAGAATAGCTGGAAAAAAATCAGGAGAGGCCCGAGAAAAGATAGTTAATGACCAATAATTGGCGAAAATTGAGAAAAGAACGATTGAGGCTTGTGGTACAAAGCCATTACTATAGGTTTAGAAAATATGGTTGTGATCCAAAGAATCTTCACTAGTTAAAAAATAATATAGAAAGGAGACTGTTGGCTTTCACCAACACTTATATGTTGGGTGCAACTCCTTCGAGTGCTGGTCGGTGAGAACCCAAGGAGCAATCCACTCACTCAAAAGAGAGAAAGGCTGAGGAAGAGTCCTAGAAGGAAATGGCAAAAACATGATCTGCTTCACCTTACCTACTTTCTACTTAGAGTGAAGCTTGACGACATGCTTCTTTTACCCATACCAAATCTGAGAATGCTCTATAAAAAACATCTTAGAAGGTGGTGCAATGTCGGGAAGGGAAGGAGCTTGTATCTAAGTCGAGTCCTTTGTCACCTCCCTCTTATCAGAATAAGAGATTTTTTTCCCATTTGACTGAGTTCCCTCACAAAGCAAGAGGCACAAATATGGAACATCTCCAACGGTTGGCATACTACAATCTACCAAGAGGTGGATTGGTACGATGGCTCACCATCAAATAAATCCTACTCGTTTGCGTTCTTGGAACTGAACTAGTCCTAAGCCTTTGTTAAGTCCCTCTGAGCGCTTGAGTTTCCAAAGCTCCACCGTAAGACATATCACTTCTACCTCAAGGCATGCAAGGCTTCCCACCTCTAGTCCATGGTGCTTGATCGAGCGGTATTGAAGTGGGCTGCCACTTTAGAGAGAGATGAGACATTTTTTATGCACTCCAAGAAAATGAAGAAGTAAGCGATGATAGCTGAGCCGAAGATGGAAGCGACAAAAGAGGAGATTGCTACTCTGTCAGAACTTTTATTGATCGCCCAACAAAAAATGCAGAAGCTGAATAAAAAGATTGCGAGCATGAAGGTAGAAAAATATTTTTTGAGATGCTCCCCTCCCATTCGTGACAAGAGAAATTTTGAACAAGCAATTTCAGGTCGGTAGTGTCACGATGATCGACCTGTTCATTCCGTTAAAACTTGTAGAGCCTAAGTTTGCTGACTAATACATTTGCTATGTTGTACGCTAGCTCTGAGGAATCTTTCGGAGACGACTTAGACATTGGAGGTGATGGAGCGTCCTCTACTCTAAACATTAGTCGGCCTTCTGAGACTTAAAAAAAAAATTTTGCTTTATGAAGACATATTTTTGTAAGCAAACATTTTTGTATGGAAATTTGTGCATTTTTTTATTTCGAAATGAATGAATTTTTTGTTCATTTTTTGTTTACCTTTTTATTATTTCATTACTTTAATTTTACCACACTAATTTCTTATGTTAATTGCTTCGTGTTGAATGTTCGTATTAGCTGATGACTCGGATTTTTGGAAAAAGGATCTGTCATTTTGATGTGTCAGGGCCTAACACAAGTTTTACACTACTTGTCTCATTTATTCGATCGGGCTACACATTTCGCTAGGACTTAGATGGATCTTGTGGCTCCCTTCACGGGGGTAATCACTAGTGGTTTCTACTGAGGTGATTTGCGTCGCATCATTCACAGAGCTTATCATTACTGGGTAGGGAACCACCCCTAGAGCTTTATCTGCATTGAGCTTTTATACATATGATTTTTTATGCTTGGCATTGAGGGTTAGATTTTGATTTAAGCTTCAGATCAAATGTTTATTGTATCACTATCATTCAAATTTATTATTTTCTACAGATCTAACATCTATGAGGCTGCTGTCAATTTATTTATGATATTGGCACTCAACTTTCATCTTAAACTTTTTTAGGTCTCGGTACCATAATTAGCTTTATGCCTCATTCGAGCCTCACCTTTCACTAGATCTTTGATGAATCATGTCACTGCCTTCATAGGGGTAACCGTCGAGACTCACTGTTAGGTAATTTGTGTCGTATCTTTTGTGGAGCTTATCGCTACTAGGCAGTGAACCACCTCCAGAGCTTTATCAAATTTAGGCTTGGAGACTAAGATTTGTAATGTTGGAGCTTTGTGGGATGTTATAATGACATGACGTCTTTGGTTTCGCAGTCGGCGTTGCTACATAGGGTTGAGTTTCCTGAGTGTGAATCGACTTTGTGATAATATTAAGTTTTCTTTAAATCTAAGCTTTCTTAACCACTGAGCGGAAGTTAACCACCGTCCATGCTCTATAAAAAACATTTTAAACTTCGTGATAATATTAAGCTTTCTCTAAGCTTTCTTAATAGCTCGTGTGGTTGTGCATGTACTGAGAACCATACACATATGGCTCAACAGTACCATAACAAAGCTTTGATTGACACTCAGTGGTGAACTTCCGCTCTTGGAAGCCAGTCGGTTCTTGAATAGGATGGTTGGTCGGCTTGCATGATTATTCTTCCTTGGTGATCTTTGGGGGGGGCTGTTGAGAGAGCTTTATGTTGATACTTGTTAGATTGTTGGAGTTGTTCGACCTTTGTCCAGTAGTTGGCGTGGATGTCAGTCTCTTGTTGGCCCAGCTTGCCCTTTGGTCGTTGGACTGAACTTCGATCTGTCGGATGTTCGTCGATTAGCTGGCAATTAGTCGGTTGGGTGGTCTTCGGCCGATCGGATTCATGAGGCCTTGTAACTTTTCGTCAAATGGAGGATCCATGTCATATTTCCTTTGATTTGGACCATTAGATTGTCTCGAGATTCATGCGGACACATTTTTTGTGTACTATATTAAAAGCAAATTTAAATTTTTTTAGATCCATTCTAACTATTTTTCTGTCAAAATATTTCTATATAACTTTTTTCCTTAAAAACATGATTAATCCATCTTAATAAAAATATAAAGAAGATTTATCTCAAAACACTCTTTAAATCTATCAAGTTAATGACATGTTCATCGCTCCTCACATGCACGCACAAATCCACTCTTAAATGGTTTTTCATTTCATGATTGTAGAGAGATGGATGGACTGAATTCAGGCATGTAGTAATCTGTGAAAACCTTTTACGCAGTATCAATTTATGAAAATTGTTCTGACATAATTGGCGACAAGTGACCATAAATGTTCGCGACATCCGCATCATCTACTGTGATTATTTGTCCGTCCGTGCAATATCTGCGCCTGATATTTTCTCCCATTTTAATGTCACGATAGTGGAAAAAATTTGCGTACATAAGACGTATGCAGAGCTGCGTACGTCTGTAACCTGCAAATATATTACAGGGAGGATTTCAGGAGATTATAACCGCGTTATACCCCTTGTAACCTCCCTGTAACCTACCGTACCTTCGAGTAAGTTCCGCGCTTCTGTTTTCATATATAGGTAGGTTACAGGGAGGTTACAGGAGGTATAACTCGATTATAACCTCCTGAATTTCTCCCTGTAACATGTACGCAGTCTTATGTACGCAAATTTTTTCCCACTATTGCAAAGCTTTTTCAATAATCAAATGCCAACCATGCATTTTTTACTGCACTAAATATTACAGAGCATTTTCTTAATGATCTAATCATTATCATCATAATAATTAACTAATCGTATTCTAATCATTTAGGATCATTAAATTCAAGCAGTAACTGAGCATTTTTTCATCAAATAAATCTCATCACTATAATTAATTACTTGTATTCTAATCATTTAGCATCATTAAATTCTCATTGCATGCTCAATTTTTTTTAAGGGGGGATTTACATGATAGCACCTAATATTTTTTTTATTTACATATCTCACACTAAAACATTAGTATTTACACAACATATGAGTTTGCAAGAATTCATCACAAAAAAAATAAGTTATAGTTTTGCTTTCAATAGTTTAAATTTGCACAAGCACAATGAGAACAAGTCAAGTGGGATGTATTTTATGTACTTTGCTTTTAATCAATTATCATACTATATTGGCTCGAATAAGAATATAAAAGGGAGTATTTTTTTTTCTGAGTGCGGGATGTATTTTCTTGTGCAATTTACTCAATTCCTAAGAATACAAAAAGCTTCTACAAAATCATTTTCTTTCGCGAAAGTAAATTCGTTAAGAAAATAAAGTTGTTACAAAAAAGAGCAACCAGCAAAACAATGAGCTCTATTCTCATCCAAAATAGAGAAATGATCACTATCTTCACTAATTTGCTTAAGACAAAAGCTATCCTATAATGCAAGCCTAGAATGAAAGTGGGCTTGCCCTATTGCATTCCATATGTATGTGACCAAAAAATACTTGATGTGGCGTGAAAGGCTAAGTCCGGTGCAATTTTGGTTTGTAAGAACTTCGTAATGTTGGAGTTGTCCTCTTAAATAAAAATTCCTTTGCATTTATGCGTCCAAGACTCACAAATTTTTGGAATAGAGATAACTGCTTGAAGCTTCAGAACTGCACTATCCCAATGCTCAAATCATTGTCCAATCACTGCAAGACCCTTACCTTTATCCTCTTGAATCTTCAGAACTGAACAATTTTGAACACGAGCTTATTTCAAACAAATTAAATTTCAAACGAACCGAACAAAAACACAAGCTTTGTTCGTTCCTGTTAGGTTCGTTTACACCCCTACCAGCGAGTTGAAGAGGAATGCTTCTTCATAGCATTAGAGAACAAGAACTCTTATGATCTCACAATATTTCTTGGGGAGGAGAGCTTCCTCATCACTTGGTAGAAGGAATCTAGTAGTCTTCTTCCTCTCCCATGACATTCCAGTGAACTAACGAGGAAAGCTTTCTCACTACTTTAGGGAAGGCAAACTCCAATGACTTTGTTATCCTCTACGACGAGGAGAGCTTCCTCACATACTTAAAAGAGGGCAAATCTGATGAGGTCATCACTCTCTCCAGTAAGGAGAGATTCTTCCTATGAGAGCAAGGCTTTGATAAATCATCGTGTAGGTGAAATGCCTTAATCTATTGTGAGTTTCATTCATAAAGCCCCCTAGGTTTTGATGTTAGAGCAATTATGTTAGGATTTGTTGCATTCCTAGGGAAGTCTCATAATTAGGTGCTTTGTGTTCTTGCTCATGAAATCTAAGAACATACCCTACCTTTTTTGTTCTTTCCCCCTCTTTTCATAGAACGAGGTGAGGATGAGATCAAGCGGTGATCAACCTTCGGGTGACGATCAAGACTGAAACATAAAGCAAAGGATGATCCTCAACTAAAATTTCCATTGTCTTAAGCAACACAAACCCTTAAGTCTTTGAGGTGGTTCATCTAGAATGGCGTAAATTGTCCCTCTATCTTTTAGGTTTTTGTATGACTATATGTCATGCAATATAAGCTCTAACTATTTTTAAGGCTCCGAGGTCATTATTTGGTAGGACGTAAGTCCTCCTATCTTCTAAAGTTATTTGCAAGATTGTATGTCATACAAACATAAGCCTTAAATTTTTAATAAAATGGTAGGAGCAAAGATAAAACAAGTACATTTCCAAAATGTAATGCCAAATAGCAGGATAGTTTGGAAAGTCATTTAGATTCCCCTCAGAATCTATGATATCCCTACCTTTCGCTCCTTCTATTTTCAAAAATAATTGTTCTACAATAAGTTATTCTCACTTAAGTTTCCTATGACCAATCATTAAAACTATACTTTAAATTCTTGAAGATGAAACCTCAATTTTAAATGAGAGTTTTCATAAGCGATTTTGGCACGTTAAGATATAATTAATTATAGAAGCTTGCGGCTATATGAGAATTATTAACCCATATAATCTAAACCCTACCTAATCATTATATTAGGTAAAAGAATGATCCATTGAAAATTTTATAGACCAAATAAATATCATAAATTTCCTGGTTTAAATAATTGGGACTATTATTGAGTGATATTCTCACCTTTCCATATGAATCATTACTCGTAAAGCCATGCTCAGTTGTTTGAACCTTTAAACATACGAGAACTATTCAGTCTCAATTTAAAATAAAAACATTATATTCAAAACAAAAATTATAGATGTAAATTAAATTATTTAAAAAAAACCAACGAACTAATTCTAAAAAATGATGGATCACCTATGAAGATACATCTGCGAGTAATGAGAGTTTCTATATCATGATCAATAAATAATATAACTATGCTAAGGACCCAAGGGCTTTAAAGTGCATCATATGAATAGACCCACATTTTATTCTATGTTTTTTAGAAATATAAAGCTGGATATTTTCTATTAGTGTATTATCCCTCATACTTTTAAAATTATATAAGTTAGGTCATATGTGAGACCGCTTACTTTAAATTAACACCCCTCCTTATGAATTACTTTATATCCCTTGGATCTTTAGAATGAGGCAAATGTGGTGACCTTGTTAAATTCATATAACAGCTGGAGACTTCACCCTGTGAACTTTGATGTTGGTTAGGACACTTTTTTGTTAGATGGTATGCTAACCTAGAATTTAGGAAGCTAGGTAGCTTTGTTGTCTGGCTATTTTTCTATGTTTTTTTAGTTGACATAGCAAGACATTTTTTCTATTTTGTACCTTTGGTGTGTCTGCATGCTTGATATGCATTGTGGTGTGTTAGGGTGTTTTTCTGCAAGGAGTTGTGCCCATATATATGCACACATATAGGTACAATAAAAGGTGGTGCATGTAATGATTTAAATTCTAATGTTTGCTTACAGATGCTACTTAGCTCCCTCACCAGGTGCGGCTCATTATGTATTGCATGGATTTCCCCGCTAACATGATTTCTTGTAGGTCAAGTATATTATCTTTTTTCCTAAGAACATTTAGAGTCTTAGGGAAGCCTTTTAGTAGAAATAAGATACGGGCACATGTTTTGAGGTTTTTTGGTGTAGGAACCATGCGGAGTGTATCAAGAACAATGCTTGTGTTTTGTATCTTAATTCTGCATTTGATATTCTTGTATAAAATTAAGATTGAGTATGTATATGTGGAGTCCGGCTACCCTTTTTATTTTCTGGGGTATGCTGTCAAACCAACAGCACCAATCATTCTTATAATTTTTTGATTTGGCTTACCTTATTGCATGACTTGAATGTCTGAATTGCTTTCGTGATTTATTTTTATTGTTTATCTGGGAAATTTGAATGCAATATAGGCTCTTTAGGGCTCAAAATGCTAAATTTTTTACAAAATCCTAATATAATATTCATGATAATAAAAATTTTAGGATTAAAATATTAAGGACTTTAAAATCTCTACTTTTATTTTCTTGCATAGCCTTCGGGCCAGATTTTAAATGAGCTGCATTGTATAGGCATAACCTATTTCATGATTAATAGGGCATCCATAATATTTAACGACCACTCTAGATAACTGCATTCATATGTGCATGTCTCAAGGAGAGGCCCTAGAGCTTCTCCAACCTAACTAGCTCAGCATACCTTTTTATATATATATGGTTATCTTGTGTGTCTAGGGTGTTAGAAGACTCATTGACCCAGACGGCGTGAAAGCCATTTTTGTTTAGAGCATTTTCATCTTTTTAGCTGGCCTCCATTTCTCTCCTCTTTCTTGAGGCGACATTTCCACTTTGACAAGTATAAGTCTCATTTCTTGGAGCTCCAGCTTAAAATCATATGATAGAGTTTTCTTCCTTTGACTTTAGGACTACCAAAGTCCACATGAATGACGCATATCACGGATTATTGACTGGAGACCTTAGGACATGTTGGGTTGACTACCTTCATGCCAAACAGACTTAGGGTCCTAGCAGCTTGGAATGGCTGACTTGTGGTACCCTGACCTGGCCACCTCTACCTTTTAAGATTACTCAACCCTTCATGTTGTCAAGCCCCTTTGAGCTAGTTGGTTCCTTTGACTTTATCGATATCACCTTGATGGTCTGATGTCGATGAGTGATACACCTAAAATATATAGTATTTTTAGACATATTTTTAGACATATTTTTAAGATCTTGCGCTTTAATGGAAGGTATTTTTGTACTTTTCTTGCAGATACAAGTAAAAAAGGGTGAAAATGCTTAAAGGAGTGAAAAGGGATCAAATTTGAAGCAAAAAAGTGAAAAATGTGCAAAAGAATTTTGGCGCCTAAGCGCTAAATTCGGCGCTTAAGCACCGGTTAAATAGAGAAGGCCACGCCTAAGCACCAGAGGCCCCGTGCTTAAGCGCCGGTGGAAGTAATTAGGTGATTAAATTTTGTTTTTTTAAAATTTTGAAGAGGTTTTTGAGACACCCATTGGCTTAATAGGTGGTTATAACCACCATGGATGAAAAATATCACAAAATGATGCATCTATTGAGAAAATACATCAAAACTAGAAATATTTTGAAGAGAAACCAAGGCACCTTTTGAAAAATTATAAAAGAAAGAAGATTGGGACTTTGAAAGAGGTCCTGAAAGTGTTGGAAAGTTTTGAAAGTTCTCATTTGGGGAGTTAGTTCAGAGAGATTTTCAGGCACCACATTTACCTTTATTTTATCTTTTTTGTTATTTTATTTTGAGTGGTTGTAAAGTGAGGAGAATCAAAGGAACATCAAGAATTTGGTGGAGGACTTGAGATAAGTTTTTATCTTTCTATTTTGAGAATACTTTTGGTTTTAATTGAGACTTGTTGTTGGTTTGACAATGATTTCTTCTTTTAAACTAAAGTGTGATTTTATTTTCTCCTTGGATTTTGAGTAGTTTTCTTTATCTTTCTTCTTAAAATGATAAGTAATTAAGTTTTGGATGGAAGTTGTGGAAAGTTTTGATCTTCAATGAAGGAAGAAGTTGTGATGATTTAAATCCATGCACTTCATTTACTTCTTGATTTGGCCAATTCATATGTTAAAATTTATTGTGAGAACATGTAAGAACTAGGCTGGTA
Organism: Phalaenopsis aphrodite; assembly: GCA_003013225.1. NCBI lineage: Eukaryota > Viridiplantae > Streptophyta > Magnoliopsida > Asparagales > Orchidaceae > Phalaenopsis > Phalaenopsis aphrodite. The sequence continues at coordinate 13,503 of NEWO01002672.1, forward strand.
TTGTCTCAGTCAACAATTAGAAAGAATTATATGAGGTTGTATGAATGAGAATCTAGTTCATATGATTGAGTGCGAATAAATAGAAAAATATTCATTGAAGAGTGTAGAGTTAGAGGATATTAAAGCGACAAGTTAAAGCTCCCAACTTGGTTTATTATTTTAGGTTTTGATACGAGAATGTTAGCCCTTAAGTGGAGGGAATCGAGGGAACTCTAGAGTGAGAGCTAGTATCTTTCCTGCCTAACCAGTCTTTAGAACTATTCAAACTTTAAATTAACCAATAACCAATGTTTTTTATAGCATCTCTAGTAAGGGTCAAGAATATTATTGCTCCTATTTGGCACAACACAATTTGCATACTTCCACAATAGAATTCCTATACTTATTACTGATTCATAACAAGAAGAAAGATATTTTCTTATTTAGTTCCTTTCTTCTACAAAAACTCTAGTTATCTTTTTAAATTTTTATTGTTCTATCAAAATATTAAAAATACCAAAAATATTTAAATTTTCATTACTACAAAAATCATCTTTAGTTTAGATAATTATATTTTCATTAAAAATAAAAAGTTTGATGTTTAATAGTGCATATTGTGTATTCTTCATGTGGGTTAGATATTCAAGTCTTAATCAAAAAGTCCTATATTACTTGTCAATGATACGTATACTTGTGTAGTATCCCAATATATATAAATTAAAATTTAAGTTCTTATTTTTCTTCAGGATCAAGTTTTTGGTTTTATTGCAAATTAAGGAAATATAAGTGAAACATAATCTGAATTGTTGTTGTACTGTGCATATTAGCAGTATCCAGGGATCAATGAGCTGTGCTCATTTGTGATACAATGATTTGTCCTTTACCCTTATGGCCTGAACATGCTTTAAAGTGTTGAGATATCCCCGTCAACATGATTTCAATTATTCTGTGAGCTTCGTGTGTAGATGAGCCACTGCCCATTTGGAATGTGAGTGACTCACTCTCTGCCTGATGGCTTAGCAAGAGCTTTGAAGCATCAAGGTGTTCCAACATGGATTAACCCTCCTTTGATTACCTATTACCCCAAGTCTATTATAATAAAGCAAAACCCATTTATCGAAAGTATTCTTGGGTATCCCTTAAGGTGTAATTAAACAGAAAAATATGTTCCTCTAAGAGTGCTCATGACCATAGAACGCGCACATACACTTGAATCTCTTGTTGTGGGCAGTCTACGTAGGCATTCTTTTATGTATATTGGTACATGGTGCTTCTACCCAACCTTGTTTGGGTAAACATGTTTGACATATCCTTGCTAGGATTATTACATGTAGACTCTCCACGTTCTTTCTTTGTCTTTCTTCTTCATCATTTGTCCATCTTTTCTGGTTTTTCCTTCCTCCTTATAATTCATATGATCTAGAAGAGAGATTTATTTGGAAAAGAGAAGTATAAGACAATCGACAAGCCGACGACTCTTCAAATAAAATAAAAAGAGAAATGAATAAAAATAATCATGCATTCTGAAGTAGGTCAAGGTTTCTCTAAAGTGACACAATTGCTCTTTGCTCTTTGCATGTGCTTTGCATGAAAGGTAATAGGAATGACATATATACACCACTAAGGTGGTACACCCATGCCATAATGTTATAGTCATGCCATAAGTGGCATTAATACACCAACATGAGTTGATGCCTTGGTTCTTCCCTAAAGCACTAAATCCTCCCTCCCTTTATCTTCACAGCTAGTCACACCTGTAGGTGATGATAAGGGGACTTTGATGTAGTGCTTGGGTTCTTTGTGTAGCGCTTTGGTTCTACTAAAAGTGACACCAATGTGAAGATAGGCTAAGTTTCAAATTTAGTTATTTTGCTTGTTTTAAGACTTGCAAATTGCAATTAAGAAAAGAATTTATAGATCTGATATAAATAACAAAGAAAATACAATAAAGCAAAATTTGTCACAAATTTTACACACATCAAACTCCCCAAACCTTACATATTACTGGTCCTCATGTAATTTTAAAATCTAAGATTATAATTTAATAAACATAGGGGTAGATTTAGATCAAGAATTTGGGTACTTGTTTATAACTCGACAAATTTTTATATCAAAGTGCTTAGGTCTCTTATTTAAGTATAACTCTTATAACAACCTCATAATATCTTGATATAATTCACCTTAATACTAGATTTATAAAATTAATACCTCATGTAAAACTTTTTAAAATATTAAATACTTCTTTTCTAAATTATCATTTGTAATCATTTGCAGCCTTTTTATTTCCACTCTCAAATATCGGTCAAGGGTATAGGTATGGTGGAATAAGATTATGAATCTAAATAGTCAAGTTTATAGTTTACACTCTTATAGTAACTCTCCATTTTGTATGTCAATATTGGCCCTGCTAGTTGTAAGAAAAGATCTGCAAAAAATAATATGAATCTTATCATTTTCCTTGATATCCAACATAATGAAATTAATAAAAAAATGAATTTTTCTACTTTGCTAGGACATTTTTGGTAACCCCTAGGAAAAAATTAGTAACAGTCAGTTAATTGAAGGGACATAGTGATAAGTTAAAGCTCTCATTTTCCTATTCTTTCAACTTTGAAAAATGCATTAAGTTTATACTAGCTTCTAAGTCACTTAATGTCTTTCTAAAAAAGTTGGTCTCTTATAGTGCTTGGAATGATAAAACTACCCAGATCTTTCAAGTTTTATGGTAGTTTATTATTATTATTATTATAACACTACACTTTTCAATTAATACCAAAATTTTTTGAAAATTTGCATTTCTTGTTTTAAAAAGCTTTCATAAATTTTATGTAACTATGAATTTTTCAAGTATTTTGGCCAATAGAATATTAATAGTGTGCTTCTTGAACATTTCTAAGGTTTTAGATAATTGTTACTCCTTTGGTGTTCTCTCATGTTCTATCATAGGTGGTGGAGGTGCTTTTTCTATATCTAGGATAAATTTTTCATTAAGACTTAATTTAAAGCTCGGGCTTAGACTCCTCTATTCTAACCCGTTTTTTTACTCTAGACTCCTTAAGTATATTTCCACTCCCAAGTCTTATTGCATTGCAGTGTTTTACATTTTGATAATTTGGATTCACCACTATATTACTAAGTAATGCTCTCTGAGGTGTCTAGCTTAATAAGTTAGTTATTTTCCCAATTTGTATTTAAGTATTCTTTATGAATTCATCATGATTTTGAATCGGACTAATCATGTTTAGTGCTACTTCTTATAAAGAAAATATATTTCTCTTAAATTGGGGATTAAAAGTGAATCCAAGAGGGTATGTAGGTCTTGGGTGGCTATTTCCTTAGTTATTCCAACTTATTAAATATTTATTTAAGTTGATATTGTTGGTTTCCTACACCTGGGTTACTCATGTTTTAGTTGAAATTTGGTTGGTTCTTGTAGCCTATATTATAGGTATTAGTTATTGAATTATTTTTCTATGACATTTAAGGTCTCTAGAGAGTTAGTGCTAGAATCTCTTAGTAGTCCCTAAACCATCTCTTTACTAGGTAAAGATCCTAGCATTAAATTTAGTCATATTTTATCTAAATTCTTAGAAATAACATTAACTTGTGAGATAAAGATAGTTAAGGCATTCATGTCATGAACATTGACCACCTTCCTATTTGTTTATCTCTCTAAAGGCCATTGAATATTGTTCATAGCCATCTTCTAGATCATTGAATAAGCCTCATAAAATGACTTTAACATAAATGACTCCCCAAATGTAGCATTTATAATTGACCTCAATGATCCCACTAGCATATTGTAAATAGTTTGATAAGCCAATTAGATAGGGCATGATGTGAGCACTTCCAAAAAATCTATTTGAATCTCTCACAAGCCTCATAAATAGATTCACCATCTAGCTGAGTGAAATAAGTGATATCATTCCTAAGTTTGATAGTTTTTTTATGGTGGAAAATACTTTGCGAGAAATTCTAAGAAAGGTTAGTTTAAGTAGCTATAGTTCATAGGGCTAAAGAGTTCAACCAAGCCTTAGCTTTATCTCTAAAAGAGGATGAAAAAACCTAAGTCTAAGAACATCACTTGTGACATTATTATATCTAAACATTGCACGTCACTCTAAAAAACTAAATATATGGAAATTAGGTCTTTTGCAGGTGAGCCCCTGAATTCATTACTTTGGACCATCCAAATCAAAAAATATTTGAGTTCAAAAGTATCGTCCCGAATGTTAGGGTTATTGATACTCCCATGGAGTTGGGAAATTCTCCGCGTGTTCCAGACATGATATTCTCTTCCTGAGGGTTTGCCATCTTTCTTAATTTTTTTTAGTCTTTTTTAAGTTTTCCAATTTTCTCAACATTTTTTTCAATTTCAGGGTTGTACGGCACTAGTTTAGCCAACTCAATTTTATGCATGCAACCTCGGGCTAACTAATGACCCTAACTAAAAAATAATAATATATGCAAGTCACCCAAAATCTAAAACATTGATAAACAAGAAAATTTGTAAAGACAAAATAAAGTAAACACCAAATTTTTGGATTTTTGTTTATAACACAATAAATAATTTTAAAAAAAAAAAGAGCAAAGCACTGCAAGCTTCAAATCTAAGATCTAAATGTTAAACAAAAAAATTCATAGAAATAGAATTTTAATGTTGTTCCCATACAATGGTCCCAAAAACTTGGTATGCTCCAAATGATTTGAAGCACAAAAATTTACTAACATAAGTAAACCTGACACACAAATAATATATGAATCTGAGTTTATATATCAATCTCGTGATGATTGGGTTAATTTTTTAGAGAAGTTGATGTTCTAGTTTACTAATTATTTGTTTGGTTTGAAATGTCAAACTTATGTGAATTATGCAATTTTTTAATTCTTGGTGTTGCAAGAAAATAAAAGATATAATCTAGTTTTGAGTTTCAACATGTGATAAATAGCTTCTCATGAATTGTTCATATGCAAATAGGATACATTTAAAGTGAAATATAACAAAAAGTAATTAGAATCATGAACAACAACATTCCTTAGCCTCTTTCGAGGTCATAAGAAGCATATGGGTTTCTTATTATAGTTAAAGTTAATTTATCCATGTTAAATTAATAATGTATACAACTTTTACAATATAATTGCACCACCTTAACAATAATATTATTATTTTCATAGAGTAGTGTAGGTTAACCTAGTTTATTACTAGCATACTCACATAGTACTAGATCATAACTCATATTAACATCTTAAGTTCCAGTTCAAGAGTAAATTATAAATAAGAGATTAGACTAATTTATATAATAAAATTTACATGTAATACATAGAAAAGATCTCAATAACTTGCATAACATCTATTTCAATGGAGAAAAAAATTCAAGTCATTCTCATTACACATGAACACAATTAATAAACATTTTATTATTAGTTTAACATTAAAAGAGTTAGAACAATCTCACTGATGTTCTCCACTAAGGTTACATGAGTTGCATAAAATCTCTAGCTTTTCATTCACATTCAGTATAATCAATTATAAGCACATGCCTATTCTCTCTCATGAGAACTCTCTCACACTCTCCTAAGATTATTCCATTAAGTTGTGATGCTGAATGTAATAGTTCTTGATGACTCCCTCTAGTTGCTAAATTATTTCCCTCGGTGTCACTACAAGGTTATAACTTTCAAAAGAATGATAGTGGAGTCCCCTTTTGAATTCAAACAATTCCTCTTTATCAGACACAAGATTTTCACAAGGATGTGTTGACCTCACTTTTGGTTGAGGTTTAGTTTTTTTCTCTTTAGTAGCCTAGGGTCTAGCCATAGAACTTTCCTATTGACTATTCTTAGAGCGCTAGAAAAGAAACCCTCACCATTAGAAAATATAAACTCTTTTTTCCTCAACTTGAAGTTCCACATATTGGTCCTAACCACTAGCACTTAGTAGGTGAGGTCAATATGGGGGAGCTCAAGGAGAGTCCTTAAAGTATTACTTGGCCTTAAATTTAACTCTCTGGTGGTGTGGTCTTAGTTGGTCTCACACACACACTTGCACATTACACTTCCACTCACAACCTTAAACCTAAACCTGCTTAGTTTTGATCCCTTAATCCTTTGGGAAACACATGTAGATGGTCCCCTAGATCCATTAGCCTTAGGGTAGGGTTTAGCTAAAACCATTACATTGAGGACCCAAAGTAGAGAATACTATTGGTCCATGGCTCAAGTAGGGTGTTTGAAACCCTAATTTTATCAAAAATGCCAAACTTTGCCTTTTACCCCCAAATCTACCCCAATTACCCTCACTTTGCCAAAATTAGCAAAATATCCTTGTTGAACCAAATTGTCCCAAAGCCTTCAAAATTATTTCTAATTTCCCTAAAATCAATTTGAACCACTCCATTGAACTCAATTTGACCAATTTGATATATTTTGACCAAAAGCCCAAAATTGCCTTTAAAGGCCCAATTGCCCAAATTCACCCCTAATGTACACCAATTTAATCCCAATTTTCCAAAATTTTAATTTTGAACTTAAATTCATCATTTCCAAGCTTGATTGAAACCAAATCCAAGCCCAATTTACCCACATTTGAATCCAACTTCAACTCAAATCAAAAAGCCCCAATTTCACCCTAAGCCAAAATTTCACCAAATTGAACCTCAAATCTATCCAATTGCCCCAATTTTGCATCATAAACTCTTTAAAACATTTCATCACATCAAATTGAACCTTCAATTGTCCTTATTCAAGTCTCAATTTGACCCAAAAATCAACTTGGACCAAAACCCCTAATTTTGCCCCAAATTAGCCATGTACCCAAATTCCACCAAATTGAACTCCATAACCCCAAAATTTCTACCTAATTGAAATCCAAAGCTCTTCATGAAAATTATTAGGACCAATTTGAACCATTAATTGGGACATATCCAAACTCTAGCCCAACTCAAACCCAAGTCTAACCCAACACCCCTAAAATTGATCATGAGCCAAAATACTTCAAATTGAACCTCCAAATCAACTCAAAATCACTCCAAATCTTTTTTAAACTCCTTGTGACAATCAACTACACCATTTTGATCAATCAATGGATTTCAATGTCATGACTAGCCCAACCTAAACCCAACTTAAAGCCAAATTGCCGAAAATTGAACCCATGTACCAAAGTTGACCAAACCAAGCCAAATTGATTAAACCAAAGTCACTACAGACCTAGCCAACCCTACATGAGCTATGGACCGTTGGTCCCTTTATTTAACAGATCTCATCCCATTTTTGGCCTAAACCAAAATATCATTATCATCATGTCATACTATTAGGGGTTAATCATCATTAACCCTCCAATTGGCTCACATGGCTGCCTGAACACCTCCTCTGCCCTGGCCAACCGGCCTAGTGGCCGGAAAATCCCAAAACTAAGATCCAACCTCCTCAAATCCAAACCCAAACTCACCCATCCAAGCTGGTCAGCTTTAATTGGCTTTGGCACTCTTCAACCCTTCACATAAGCACCAAGTTACACTTGGATTGAAGTCAGTCAGCCACTCATTCCCCTTCTATGTAAACCACCTCCTCCATGGACAAAAGAAGAGTTAACCAATTTCCTTGGGGAAACTTTGCCCAATTGATTTCAGACATTCTCCAAGAACACCTAAGCTAAAGCCCACCATTTTTCCCCTCTGGATTCCCCTATGAGAGCTCAATTTTGAATTCCAAATTCATGAAAAACCATGAAATATTTCCCGACACCACCATAGTCCACCAATGTCCAATTAACCGTGCACACACCATCTCTAGAGTGAGGGAGTTGATCCCCAATAAAAGTCCCATCACAGAGAGCCTCTAACCTAGCTCTAAACCAACACCTAAAATCGGCCTTGGTTGAAATCATACCTAGACATCTAAATATTTATTGGACTCCTCTGAAGCTTCTCCAACCATCTAATTGAGGCCTCACCTCTCAGACAAAGGTATTGAGTTCTCACCCTAAACTGAGGTTAATTTGATTCTTCATACGTATATATTGTATTTCATGCTTGATCAACCATATAGATAGGTTCATCTTGAGTATATGAAGGTGTAGAAACAAACCCCATATGATTTTGTTGTGTATTGAGAGAGATCTTAGGGTTTGAATTTTAATGGCTTACGGGTTAGGTCAGTTGGGGACGATGAACGGTTGTCGTCTGATAGCGCGTGTATCGTTTCAACGGCTGAGATTGCGTTTGACGAAGGAAATGAACACGAATAGCGGGCTGACAAGGTAGTTACGTGGCTAGTGGCGCTGAATCAGAGAGCACCGCGTGTAAAGCTCAAGACATTGTAGGTTGTGTTGACATTGAGCTGGATAAGTAGAAAATTAGGCTTTTTCTGATTTAATTAAAATTCATAGCTAAGAAAATTCATAACTTTGCATAGAAAAATTATAAAAATAAATTAAAAATATACACTTGCTCAGTGAACAAAGAAGAATAATGACCAAAAATAAAAATTATTTGCTGACTCTATGATTTTTAATTAACTAAATACTCTCTATGGTATTTTAATTAATTTTGATTAGATATTGTTCACCATGGCTTGAGATTTTTAGGGTTTGTTCCTCATGACAGAGGAGATGTGCTCTGATCTTTCCAAGGTTAGATAGCATCTTTATGCTCTGATCTTTATGCTTGTTCACCATGGCTTGAGATTTTCAAGCTTGGATGGCTATTTTGGCTTAATATAATTATCTAAATTAAAATATCATTTGAAAAATTATGGGATAAATTTAAGTAGGTTTCCTATAATCAAAGGAGTTTAAGAAAAATATCATGATGGTTTTACTAACTTTTTACATTTCTATAGTTAATTAAATGTTTATAACTTGTGTTAATTTATTTAAATTAAATATTAATAAAAATTAATAAAATTAATTCCACAACGTGTAGAAAAATAATGTTGACTTAGTGTAAAGATTTAAAAATTATTTAACTAAGTTTGAGCACTAAAGCTGATTTTATGAGAAAAATTATATTTTTGTACAAAAGTAATTATATTAAAATAAATACACAAGAAAATTATGAAAAGTGATTTTTTGAGTTCCTTGTGATAAGGGGAGCTTAAGAAAAAAAAATTATTTTTGAGAAAATACTTCATTTTTTAACTATATTTTAAATCAAAATAATTTAAAATAACTAAAAATTCCAAAAATACAAAATTGTTTCAAAAGCTGTCTAATGGTTTCTTGATCACATAAGACTCATTAAAATATTTTCCCTAATTTTTCTAATTCAAAAATAAATTTTTGAAGGTCTAAAATATATTTTTCTTTATCTCCCATTAAAATAATTATAACAAATAAATTAAAAATCATAAAAATATAACATTTATTTCTCTGAGTTCTCTGGACTCGGAGAGATTTAATAAAAATATAAAAAATAATTTTTGTAATTAAAACATATTTTCCATTGAGTTAAATCACTAAAAATCAATAAATAATTATAAAATTAAATTAAAATTTAAATTAAAAAATTATGGAATTTTGTCTAAGTGTTTCTTTAACCTAGTTGAACCTCTAATATTATTTCCCATAAATAAAAAAATTTATTTTGATTAATTAAATACATTAATATTGAAAATCATATTTTTTAAATTAAGATATTTATTTAAATTAAATTAAATTTTGAAAAGTTACATTTTCTCCTTTGATCTCTTAATTGCCCCATGGACAGGGTACTCTAAAATTTTCAAAGTCATTTGGATTAGCTTAATCAGTTATGAGGTGGAGAGCTCCAAGGGTAAAATGGTAATTTTAGATTCTTGTGTCTTAATCAAAATTTAGGATCAACCAAAGGGAAAAAGGGGTAATTTTGATTTTAATAGATTCTCTTGGATGATTGAAGCATAATGGGTTAAAAAGATAGAAACCAATTTGCCACCTTTTCATGATAAGTGTAAAATTATAATTTTCTAAATTATCAAGATTTGGAAGTTAATCAAAATCAAATGATTCTAAAGTGATGGGCTTATTCTAGAAGGATGATAGTTCACTTATTTTTAAGCTCACAGTTGATGATAAAATGATATTTTAATAAGGATATGTATCACATATATTAAAATTTTGAGAATTATCAATTCTCCCGTTGAGATTGTTAAGGGTTTTGTAGTGACCTAGGCTCAATATTTAAACTTGTTTGATGAGATTTAGAAAGGTAACATGATTAATGGTAAACACCTCTAAATACTACAAGCCCAACTTTAGTGGTGGGTAGAAAATCTTCAATGACTTAAACTTACTTTGGGGCATTTATCTACATAATTCTTAAATGAAATATCAATTGATTAATTGGATACCCTGTCTTTGGGATGATGAAAATGTCAAGGTTCACTGAGTAATGGGGTAATTTCAACTTGACCTTGGATGATTACTGGAACAATATGATAAGTTCAAAATGAACTCAAAATATTTCAAGAGATCTTTAAAACAGTTCAAACTCTTTCTCCGAACACTTTGGAATCTCTTGGTCATTTCGGAGGACAGGTTGAACTTACTATATTTTGTTCTAAAATCATGCGCTAAGATCTTTTGGGACTCAATAAGTCATAGATTGGAGTCTGTTAGATACACCTTCATCTATTCTTGCAATTTATTTAATTTTCTGCAAAATTATATACAAGTTGCAAAAGCTAATCCTTCAGCGGGAATGCCGAGAAGATAACAGTTACGCTTTTATAGTGTTAATTAATTTCTATCATTTTACTTTTTGGAATCTACTTTTGCTGCAAAACATTATAACTGCTTGGTTATACACTTTACTTGTAAAAATCAAAACCATTTTCAAAAAGTTAATCAACATTTTTCAAAAATCTTAAGCAAATTATTTCAAAGGTAACCATAAATCCTTTGAAATTTCACTAAATAATATGTCCTTTTGAATTTACAGAAGCCCCACGGAGGAGGTAACCCACGGTTCTTAACGAGATCTCCCTAGCTTAATGAGTTTCACAACTCCTTTAAGCTAAGTAAATTCAAAAGAAAATAGTGATATAGAATGAGGGAACCGCGGGATCCTAACCGGTGTCACTTTAATCAACTTTAACCCCCCCTATACTGATTGAACTCTAAACTTATCATTTAAACTTTTAAACCTTAGATTTTAGAACGGCTACTTCGTCGAGGATCTTGGATCTAACTCCGTGGGTAGTCTTCTGCGACAGCAATCTTCTACAGCATGAGGATCTACAATAACACATCTTTCCTTAGATTTAAACAACAAGTCATAGGATTTTGAGGTTGTCCTCCTAGTGGGACATAAACCCTTAACTCTTCTTTGGGCATTTGTATAGCCCTGCTATATAATTTAAGCCCTAACTCGCCCTAGGATTTTGAGGTTATCATTCATCACAACATAAATCCTCACATCTTTCAGGCTATTTATGCGACTGTCTCGCATAAATGTAAGCCCTAATTAATAAAAAAGGTAGGATGAAACATTTAAATAATTCTCTTCGAAACTGAAGCCAAATCATAGGATAGCTTGGGAAGTCACTGCGGTACTCCTCAAAATTCATGACATCTCCTAGTTCTTCTTCTTTTGGATTATACAATAATTGTTCCAAATTTGAGTCATTCCCCTTTCACACATCTTTGTTTGATCTTTTGAAAAGTTCTATATCTTTGAATTCTTGAAAAAAGATATCCCCTGATTTTTATCAAGATTTTTTTTAGGTGACTTCGGTTATCTAAAATGTAATTAATTATAGAGGTTTGCCCTTATAGGAAACTTTTAAGAACTCAGCTTAAACTCTATTTATTTTTTTGTATTAAATAAGGGAACTTGTCGGTCAACATAAAAATGGTTTTTTGCAGACTTAAACGAATGTCATAAATTTTTTTATTTATTTAATCGAGCATCACCAGTAAGTAGTGCATCTATTCTTCGAGATAGATGCATTGCTTGTGGTGTTATACTATTTTATTTAAACCATTGAGAATATGGATCGGCTCAGTCATATATTTTCAAATTTTAAACTACTAATTTTTCCAAATTATATATATATATATATATATATATAATTAAACTTCTTTTGAAATCGGGGGTCGGGATATTCATTTCGGCTACCGACAACTTCTAATTTGGCGACTGATAGGATGGCACATGATCCATAACAAAACCAACTCACTTTGACATTAGACTTTCTCTTGAAAGCTAAGAAGTTCTTGTTATTTTATTTTCATGTGTCTTAGAGCACGCAAAAGATTTCCCTAAAGTGGTGCAAATGTTCTCTACTGTCTACATGTGCTATGTGTGAAAGCTATAGAAATGTCCTACCTATGCCACTAAGGTGTGCATCTGTTCCCTGATGACATAGCTACACCATAAATATGCCAACATTAGTAGGCTCCCTTACTCTTCCCTAGAGCACCAAAGTCTCACTAACTCTATTTCTTCAATGTTAGTTATGTCAGTACATGGCACTAGAGGGCCTTAGATGTGGCGCTTTAGTTCTTTGTGTAGTGCTTTGGTTTCACTAAATTTGGCACCAAGGTACCAGTAAGCAAAGTTTCAAATTCAGTTATTTTGCTCATTTTAATACTAATAACCAGAAATTAACATTAAAAAAACTAAAAAGGCATAAAAATGATAGAAATATTAAAAAAAATGTATGAATATATAACAAATTATGTCACACATTTTACACACATCGTGGGTGCTAATTGGAAGAAGAGCCACTTTGGAACTCATGACTCTATGAGAGGTTTTGCAAATATTGGGTGCAAGGGTTTATCTATATTAGTGAACAGTGCTCTAGTTTATATTTCATGTGAAAAGATACATCACAGTCTATGTTATTTATTTTATGGCCAATGCTTTAATTATGGTTAGTTTGTTCACAAGATAGCATCTTGTCCTTATATAACATTTAAAAGTATATCAGATGCTCAAGTATATTAGAGGGGTGATATATAATAGAAGAAAATCCCACGAAGAATTTTTAGTTATGGATCAAAGAATATACTTGGTATGAGATTCATAAGAAGATAAAAAAGTGAGATCCTAAGTGTGTTTATTGTTCCAATTACTATTACTATAGCTTAGTAGAGTTTACAAGTTGACTCATCATAAGGCTAAGGATGATTGAGATGTTATGATAGATACAATTTTCATTTCTAGACAATCATGTTGAACTTTATTTTATTCTAGAGCAAGTCATTCGTTGATATGTTACTTATTTGAAAATACTTATTATTGCTTTAGCTTATGGTTTATCAATTTTTCTACCCTCTAGCAATTATTTGATTGAGATATTAGACAAACAGTTAGATTCTAAACTAATTATATTATCTTTAACTGAGTTTGATATAATCTTGGGTATAATTTGGTTGAGAAAATACAATGCTTGTGTTGATTGTAGCCAAACTTTGGTGACTTTATATGTTAGTCATGAAGAAATTTATTTTTTAGATATTATAGGTGTGTTATCAACTTTGATATCAACTCTACAAGTTGATAGAAACAAGAACTATGTATATCTTGCTTATATGAAAGATGGGAGTAAAGCCACTATGACTATGGAGGGGATTCATGTGATATGGGAGTTTTTAGATATTTTTTATAAGGATTTGGTGAGTTTTCCAATAAAGATAAGTTGAGTCATGTACATATTCTATTACAAGGGATCCTTATTGGATGACACTAAAGGAATTATATGAGTTGAAGATGCAGTAACAGGATTTGTTGGACAGAGGTTTTATTAGGCCAATGTATCCCCCTAAGGTGCACCTATCTTATTTATGAGGAAGAATAATGACATAATGCTTATGTAGATTAAAGAGAGTTAAATATGATAACCATCAAGAATAAGTCTTTGTTGCCCATAATTGTTGCTTTGTTTGACGATTTCAAAGATGTGTCTATGTTTTTTTAAGATAGAGATGAGCTTTAGTTATCATCAGTTGAGGATAAAGAAAGAAGATGTAGAAAAAATAAATTTTAGTACTTGTTATGACCGCTTGAGTTCTTAGTCGTGTTTTTTGGTGTGACTAACAGCATAGTTATATTCATGGATTTGATTAATTGTGTGTTTAAAACATATATGGATCAATTTTTTTTATTTTTTCATTGATAATATATTGAAGTATTCAAAGTCCAAACATGATCATGCAAGGCATTTGAGGTTTGTGTTGGAGGTACTAAGACAATATTAATTCTATGTTAACTTCTTAAAGCGTCAGTTTTGTTTAAAAGTTATTTTTAGTTTAGGTCACGTGATGAGTGGTAGTGATATTTTTTCGTTAATTCATAGAAGATGCATGCAATCATTGATTTGCTAGGACCAACTACAATTTTAGAGGTTTGCAGCTTCCTTAGCAATGCAGGTTATTATAAAAAATTTATTAAAGATTTTTCTAGATTGCTAATTCTTTGACTATATTAACTCAGAAGGTAGTTTCTTTTGGTTGGGCGTTTGAGTATGAAGTTAATTTTTAAAAGTTGAAATATTTGGTTTCAACACTTATTTTGATTATTTTATTTGGTGTTGAGGGTTTTCAGATAGTTCACTAACGATTCTATGAGAGGATTGTGCTATTTTTTATACAAAATGGGAGACTAATTGCTTATGCTTCTAGATAATCAATGCCACATAAGAAAACTATCATGCTCATAATATAGAGTACATGAGTTTTGTATTTGCATTGAAGATCATGAGATATTATTTATATGAGAAGAGATGTGAGATCTATACAAATCACCAAAGCTTAAATTATCCTCTCATGCAGAAGCTGCTGAACTTGAGACAGATGAGGTGGTTAAATTTGTTCAAGGATTATGACTTTAACATTATATATTAGCCTAGTAAAGCTAATTTGATTTTTTGATGTTTTAAGTTGGAATTCTAAAAGTGTGATAGCTTGTATGATTACATTTTATGCTCTAATTTGAGATATTGAGAGAATAGATTTAGAAGTTATTCATTCCACTAATATGGATATAGTAGTTTCATAGATGATTAATCAAGCTTCTTTATAGGAGAGGGTTAAGAAGCCAAAAAAAAATTATGATAAGTCAAATTAGTTGATTATATTCAATCAAGGAGAAGAACTGAGTTACATATAAATGATCATGTGGCCTTAACTTGTGAGCATCGACTTTGGGCCATGCTAAAGTTGATCTAAGAATAAAGATACTAAAAATGGCTCATTATTCAGGACATATACTTTACCCAAGTAATTCTATGGCATATCATGATTTGAAATTGATATTTTGGT